>JAQZBX010029753.1:0-12694 GCA_029593785.1 Cabassous unicinctus
GTCAAAGTATTACTACTAACTATAGTCCATATCTTCCTCCCCTATACATTTTTTAAAGGATTTTTAAATTTATTTATTTACTTTTATCCATTTTTACCCCCTTCTCCCCATTTTTGCTGTTTCTGTGTCTATTGGCTGAGAGACTCTGTGTCCGTTTCCTGCCCTCTCTTCTCATCCTTCTCCTCCTGTCTTCACTGGGATTCGATCCTCGGAACCTCCGATGTGGGAGAGAGGCATCCTACCACCTGCGCCACCTTAGTTCCTGGTTTTTCGGCGTGTCTCATCTTGGCTTTCCCTTGTGTCACTCTCCTGTTATGTCATTATCTTGCTGTGTGGCTCGCAGGGCCTGGCAGCTCACCCATGCACAGGACCTGATGGCCCACATGGCTTCTATATTTTTCTTTTTTTCTTTTTTTTTAATTTTTACCGGGAGGTCCTGGGGATCGAATCCAGGTCCCTCCATATGGGAGACGGATGCCCAACCACCCAAACCATATCTGTCCTCCTGTTATATCTCTTAAGGTTAACCAAAGATACCCAAAGTTGCAGTCTTTTCCCATGCAGGATGGTCAAATACTAAATCAGGCTTAGTTTATCACCAGCATTCCAAAAACCAGACCTAGGGAGAAAAACTAGGTCTGGGGACACATGCATGGTTTCTAATATAGTGAATGTTTAGCCTACTGATTATCACAAAATCAGGACAGCAAGAATATTCACATTGCTGATGTATTCTTATAGCAAGAAGAGTTGGATTGCAGGAGAAAAAAATTTCTGGTATCTTTTTAGGTGCAGAAAATGAGTGGACTTATTGAAGTCTATCATCATTAAATATTTAGATTCTAAATTTAAAGCATTTAGGTATTTTAGTGACTTAGTTTTTTAATCTTCTTAGAAGTATTCTGGTTCCTTGTGTTAAGGGACTTTGGCATCAGTTGCAATGTTTTCCCAACACTTACATTAGGTAAAGAAATAGCACTTTTATTTGGGGGTAAATGTCTCATGCTACATTGGTTGGAAATGAGTAAATATGAGTTGGTTTGGATGATACAATTACAAATGATGGCATAGTCTTTTGGAAATATAATTTGGGTTTCCAGTCTTCCTGAAGAGATTTCACATCTCCAATCAATCTTAATATAAATTCTTCTGCATCAGTGACTGTTTCTGACACTAAATTAGAATGTATAGGAAGATCCATAACTTCAGATGCAAGTTAAACTGCTTCATCAGGAGGAATGTCTTCTCATATCAAGGCTATAGATTTCAGATCATCGAGCAGTAGTAAGTGAAAACCATAAACAGCTTTTAAGAAAATGCTTAAATGGCTTATTTTAATGTTGTATAAGATAATTGGAACCCCTGCATTTATCTCAGTGATTTCTACCCCAGCCTCACTTCTATCCTGATCCCATCAAAACTTAGTTCCATAGTGCTTAATTTAAAAATAGAATTTTGGGGCTCTACTTTCATGTACCATATGAATCCAAAGTTAAGAGTGTCTCCAGAAAGCTCAAGTCTCCTAAGAGTTGTATAGGATTTTATTTGCTTTATCCACTTTCAGTTCCTTTTCATGCCCAAGACTATAGGAGAAGCAAAACCCTAAGTCTTGTTAAATTAGAAAAATAGAGATTTATTTGCTGCATTAGAAAATCAACAGAGTAGTTACTTCAGGCTAGTAAAAGCAAATAACTGGAGATTCTTTCACAATAAGTTAAAAAAGAGAGAGACCTAATAAACCAGGAAGCCCTCTGAGAGAGCTTTTAGATAATATCCAAATCATTTTAGCCTAGATGTTACTGAATATACTAAGACTGGGGAAAATATAGTCTTCTTTTTTGGAAACTTAAAAATCAAAGATTTCACAGCCCACTGGAACTTAATAAACTTGGCTTAAAACAAAAGTTCAATCTCCAGTGCCATAGTTAATACAACTTCTGGATTAACTAACAGTTTTAAACTGTTAACTTCCCATTTGTATTCTTGAAATGTTGGCCATTTTGGTTAATTAAAAAAATTCAATTCAATGTAGCAACTTCTAATAGAGCATTTTATCTAAGACCTTTAGCATTTTTTAAACCCTCCACAAATTCTGAGATGAGAACAAAATGTTCATAATGTGAGAGACCATTATCACCTTTATAAATAATTATTTCAACAACCAACATTAATATAGTGATTTAAGATTCACTATGAATTTTTACATAAATTACCTGAATTAATTTTATTTAATTGAACTAGGGATTATTATTCTATCCATCTTTCAAATGAGAGTCAAAGATATACCATGGCTTAGCCCAAGATCTCAAATTTGGTAAGTGGTGGAAATTGATTCTAACCCAGGTCTCCTGAACCAAATCTTCTTTCTACAATACCATATTGTCATTTCTTCATTCATGTAACTAAGTCTTTGCTCGTTTTAAACTTGACAGTATTTGAGGACCCATTTTTGATTTTTTAGTAATGCTTTGACTTAAATCATGTTTATACATAGACAACATATCCCCACTTTTATACTCCCTTTTTTCAATTAACATGATAGCCTCCATTATCCCTATTGAATTTCATCATAATTAATTCTGGCAACTTGTAGAATTTCCTAAGATTACTTTATATTCTCATTTTTTTCTCTGAAGTGCTGGAGATGTTACTTTCCACAAGTTATCTGCAAAATTAATGATCATGTTCACGATTCAATCATCAAAGTCATTGATTAAAATGCTCAACAATAAGTCTGGGACCAACCACTGTGGAACATTACTTATGTCACCTGAATTTGGCAATGGTCCATCAAATGCAACTCATTGACTATAATCTTAAAACTGTACTGTAACCTAATGGTTGTTGAAACAAGACAATATATCCCAATTTATTTATGGCTTTTGGCATGTGGTATAGAACCAAAATCCTTCTGAAATAAAACTATATTGGATCTATTGCTTCCCATTGATTTGTCACGTGTCATTCCTTCATAGATTCAATTGATCATAAAAGATATATATACCTTGCTGGTAATTAGAAAAGTAGCTATTTTTTTTACTCTGGTAATTAACAAAGTAGTTATACTTTGCACCTATGCTACTCGCCGAAAGAAGTGCTTTCCATATATTCATAGCTTGTTGCAATGAAGATGGTATTTTGCCAGAATTATACTACACAGACTTTCTTACCATTTGTATTAATTGAATTATGTTTGCAATGTACATGTGGTAAATATCTTAACATATTTAAGAAATCTAAAATCCTGAAAGATGAATGGACTTCCTATGTTTCCACCTTTGTCTCTCTAAATGATAGTTTGAAGATTCATTTCTTCAACTGACTATTAATGCTGGTTGTTACCTTGTCATTCTCAATATTCTATACTGTTATTTGGTCCAGATATAGTTTTGGAAAAACTCTCCTCCCTTTATTTTTTACTCATTTACTGGCTCTTCAGAGATCACATAGGCTAAAATAGCCTACATGCTTAAACTCACAAAACTATTCATAGCTTCTTGTTCTTATTTTAGAAATCTTTTTAATTCAAAATTTCTAAATTAATTTCTACATGTACACTTATCAGTACACTAGCTGACAAAGAGAGTTAATCTATATTATACTCTACGTGATCATTGCAGTCTGATTTTGACCAATATTGCTCTATTTCTATAATTTAGTTCAGATGCTGGCTGACCTTGTGATTCACATCTTTCCTGGAACTTTATTAGATAATTGAACAACAATCAACTTATTCACTTTCAGTGGCTCCTCAAGCTGGAAATGTCAATAATAATTCTTCTTTACAGAAACAAATTCAGGGTTGATTTAGAGCTATTGGCCTGTTTTCTTAAATTTGCCAAATATACAGTGTCTTCTAGGTTGATTTACTACTGAACAAGTATTTTTTTTTCTCATGTATTAACATTGTGATTAGAAGGCAAAGTGAAATAATACATACATTGCTTTTGTTACATTTTTGAAAGTGAAAAAAACACTTAAATACATTAGAAATAACTTTCTAAAAGAAATTATATAAAGCAAAATGATATCCAATCTCATTTAAAGAAAGTGCACATTTTTCAAATAAATTGAAATAATATTTATCATAGTGTGAGAGGTCTGAGAGAGTATTGATCCCAGGATGTGCCAGACCATCTATCAGGAAATGTTGATCAGGGCAGGTTTGGATTAGTTCACCTTGTCTCTAGGTAGTATCCTCATTTTGCTCATCCTCTACATGCTATCAACACCTAGGAATTATTAGGCTAAGTGAAATGTGCAAGAGACTACTGGATAAATCAGTGAGGCAGATTATTAATTTTAATGAGAAATAACTGGTAAGGGACCACATACCTGTCTGAAGATTGACAAATTGTCTCTGTAGAAACATGATAGTGGAAAAAAAATTCTTATAAGAAACCTACTTGAGAGAGCATAGAGAAAGAAGCCAGGAATTTAGATAACCTGAAAAGTCATTCTCAGCTAAGAGACTCTCTATGGCTTTTGCCAATGTGGCTGGGAATTACATCTGACAGCCTCAACTGTCATTGAACTGTTGTTCAATAGCTGTATATCACCTTTTTCCAATATTCTTCTTACTATCCTTTTCTGATTATTTCTTCCTTAAGAAAAATTAATATAGTTATCTGTTCTAGGCCTTCCAAAATGCCAGTCCATCTTGTGACAAAGTTTTTACTTATGCATAGTAAAATCACATATAAGAACGCAATTTTTTCTTTCCTAGGAAGAAATGTATATAATCTGAGATTATATGATTTTTCTTTACTTAATTAGTATTAGATGTGTTTTCAGTCATGAAATTATGATTAAAAGAGATGCCAAGGCATTTTAATTGATATTACTGAAAACATAAATGTTGGAAACCTTTATTTTTAATTTTCATTTTTTTTTATTAGAGAAGTTGTATGCATACAAAATAATCATGCATAACGTGCAGAATTCCAAGACACCATCTAACCACCAACACTTTGCATTGTTGTGGAACATTGGCTACAAATTATGAAAGAACATCATCAAAATATTACTGCTCCCCAGTGTGACAGAGTTGGACTCAGTTGTGATTTCCCTACACATGGCTCTTCTGCCCCTTATATTTGAACTTATAGTTGGTACGAGAGTTAGTAGGTTTATGTCAAAGAGTCTTAAATCTTTGGGCTTTCCATGTGCCAGCTGGGCCTGAATCTCAAGAGTTGCAACACCCCCTCTCCAGTTCATTGGACTCACCCAGGACAACTAACAAGGAGATGATGATGGACAATGACCATCCCAAGGAACAGAGAAAGTCTAAAACTGCAAGCAAGATAGTCCCATCCATCTGCCCCATGGGATCTAAGCCCCCTCTCAATTAGAGGTGGAGTGGGCATCACCATCCCGAATTCCTCAGGATTGGGGAATAAATGATCAACTAGAGTAGACTTACTGTTATTCTACTATAAACTTATTGTGAGTCTAGCAATGGAAGAACTTTTATCATTAATGTGGAGGAAGTGGCCACTGGAGGTTCTGAGGGGAGGGAGAGAGGAAAAATAGGTGTAATATGGGGGCATTTTTAGGACATTGGAATTGTCCTGAATAACATTGCAATGACAGATACAAGCCATTATATATCTTGTCATTACTTATACAAAATTGTGCATGAGAGAGTTTAAACTATAATGTAAACTATAATCCACACTTAGTGGCAATGCTCCAATATGTGTTCATCATTTGTAACAAATGTACCACACTAATGAAGGATGTTGTTAAAGTGGGAAAGTGTGGGAGGGGTAAGGAGTGGGGCATATGGGAATCCCCTATATTTTTCATGTATCATTTACATAATCTAAGTATCTTTAAATTTTTAAAATAAAAATAAATAAATAAAAGATAAAACATAAAAAAATATTACTGCTAACTATGGTCCAAAGATTACATTTGGTGTATTTTTTCCATAAGCCACCCTATTATTAACAGCATGTATTAGTATTGATTGGAAAACTTTTGGTGGTACAAAAATTAAAGAAAAAAAATTAATTGCAATAAAATTCTCAGCTTGGAAACTACCAGTTTACACCATTATTTCCCCATGCTGTGAGCCAGTCATTATATAAATCAACACCTCATCTTTTGATTCATAGTCCTTTTGTTCTAGAAACAACTTAGTCAAAACCTATGATATATTGCACAAGTAAGGTGCTTCCACAAATAAATCTTAAACTGAAATGGATTTGTTATAAGTTCTGGGATGCCACAGAGTCTGCTATGCAGTGGTATGCTGGTAAATGCTGCTAAATGTTAAACAATAGGATAGTGGGGAAGGAGGGGTGTCTGACTTTTAACATTTACAATTTCCGTGGTAATAACACTCCCACCATGACTGATTTCAAGTTTGTAACACAAAGTCACTTCACCCAACACAGAGTTGAAAACAGTTGCACACAATTGGCCTAAGCAAACCCAGCTGGAGCCAACGGGCTTCAGCAGACCACTGCCCCTGTGTATCTATCTAACTCATATTTATTAGAAGCACGTCATCTTTTTATATTTGGTAACAAAGGATTAATAAAGGACCTAAAGGAATTAAAATTATAAGAATTAAAAATGTAAAAAATTGAAGGAAAATTATAGAAAGTAATTTCAACTGATACATTAAGCAACATTATTTTACCCAAGTTTCACCCAATCTGCTTCCTGAATGGCTCCATACCTAAGGCAGTAAAATTTTGATAAAGATATTTACCATTTTATTACTTTCTGGATAGCAAAATTATACTATAATATAGACATTGGATATGCTCTGCAGACATTTATTTCCCAGCAGGGAGATAATCTGGAACCTATTTTAAAATCAAGGAGGTAGCTTCTATTAGGCAGCATGCATAATACACCCAGTGAGTGTTCAGTGTGTGATGTGGATGATGATAGCTAGTATCTTGGAATCTCATACTTGGAAAAGGAAATTTAAAGGAGTGATACCTTTTCCTTTCTAGATCTATGCATTCTCCTTAACTCTGGTTTTCTTTCATGGCCAAGAATGTCTTGCACATTTTAGAACACCAATAATTTTGCAGCTAACTTTAAAAACAGAGGACGCATAAGGGGTACCAAACACCTTCAACTTTCAGCCCCAACATTCAAACTAAAAGAGATTCCAGTTTAAAAGATTTCCAATAACATTGAATAATAAATGCTAACTTGAAAATATAATCATTTAATCTCTTTTTTTTTTCCAAAAAAAAAACAGAAAAACTTTTTTGCTTAGATTTATTAGTGTAATTTTATGGTAAAATAATGATACATATGGCATAATATTGTGGCAAGGATTAAAAGGGTTAATATATGAAAATTATGTAGCATTATTTACTGCTAAGAATAGTAGAAGCAGTATAATGTCAAAATATTATGTTATTCAGTCTACTATGTTGACAAGATTAAGTTATGATTATAAATAGAAATGCATTATTCTGTGCTAGGCACCTTGCTATCTCCTGGGATACAAAGATAGGTAAGATTTTATCCATCTTTATAACCTCTTAGTCCATTAAGATTAAAAAAAAAAAAGAGAGAGAGATTTAATCTTATCTCTTTAGGTCACATTACTTGTAGTCAATAAAACAAATATTAACTGAGCAGCTACTATAGCTTAACTCTGTACTAAATACTAAGTAGAACAGAAGCTGGTCTGTTCTCGGGTCTTAACCTCATCCTCAGGCTCTACTGACTCCCAAATGCCAGGGAGTTTTAACTGATGAGAGCTGACAAATAAATATTCCAGCTCCTGCACACATTCCCCTGGCCTGGGATAACTTTGAGACTCCCTGTTATCACTCCTGTATCAATGTTCTCCACACCTCCCAAATACACTACCTGTATTCAAATCATTGTGACAGGGTTTGCTTCTAGTCAGTCCCAAAACAAGACACTAGGATAGGCTTGCAATTTCATTGGGAGATCACACACAGAGGTTAGAAAAAATATGAAAAAAATTCATAAAATTTTATGATGATTATGGAAAAAATACTGCTTTGAGAAAAAAATATACCTGCACTCTTCTTATCCTTGCTTCTTCACAAATTTACTCTGACATAAGGACACTTGTATTCCTACAACTCAGCTTACTTTCATTTGTCAAATAAGGATTTGAATGACTAAAGGATCTAGAGTACTTTCCAGAGCTAACTTTATGATTCAAGATTATAAATCCCTAAAGCATTTGCTTCCATCAAGGATTTGTAAAAATTTCCAAAATGTAAGTTTGGGTACAGATAAATATTCCTTAAGGACTTGAGAACTTTTCTGTATGTCATTCATTCATTCATTCATTCAACATTTGTTTATGAATCTGCTTATAGAAATGTAGCTCTGCATTATCCACTACTTAGTCTACAGTTACATGTCGCTATTTAAATTTAAATTTGAATCAATTAAAATTAAATAAAATTAAAAATTCATAAGTTTGGCTGGTCTAACCACATTTCAAGTACTCAATAGTCACATGGGTGTAGTTGGGCAGCACAAATATAGAATATTCCCATCACTGCAGAAAGTTATATTGGACTGTGCTGTTCTGAATATTAAATAAAATAAATTAACAACTTGCTTTCAAGAAACAAGGCCTAAATAATTCAGTGACATATCATTATGTAGTTGAATACAATTGATATCAAGCCAAGAGATTCAACCACATCTTTGAAGTCAATTAGATGTACATTTTCAGGGAGGAGTTCATGGCAGGGATTGGAATCAGAAGGTTAGTCGAAAGAGTGGGCTGTTATGGACATTATGAGCATAGAGGCAGCTCAGGAAAGGTGTTTTTGGACATTTTCTCAAATGAATAGGGAAAAAAAGCAAAATGCAAGAGTAAACTTGTAAAATTAACAAAGCTCCTGTATATATATTCTTGCAATTTAAAGCTCAAGTATGGTGGTTATTTGAATATATAGGTGAGAAGTATACCTGTATTGAAAGTTTCTTTGCCTCATTCAGTTCAATTATCTTGCTTGATGTAAATGGAAACTATTCTGAATAATAAAGTAGAGCGAAATTTTAAGCTTTACTTTCATATTAAGTTTCATATTGCTTGTCACTCGTATTTTTCTTGTTTGCATCCAGTGAAAAATCCTAACAGCGTTTTGTGCATAGTAACTAATAAATATCTATTGGATTAATTCATGGGTAATTATCACCCTTGTGACCTTCTCTGGGAAAAATATAAGTTGATTTTAAATATCTTGTTCAGTGTAGTTCAATAGTGTTTAAGTGTATAAACTTTCTTGGTTTGGATTCAGCTCCCCCACTTAGCTCTATGGCCTTGAGCAAGATAAGTAAACCCCTCTGCACTTCACTTTCCTCATCTGTGAGTGATTTAATAATAGTACCTACATCACGAGGTGGTTGTGAGAAGTGAATCAAGTAACCTAAAAACACTTAGATCAGTGCTTGACATATAGTAAACTCTGTATAAACGGTTTGTGAGTTTTATACTGTTCTTATTCTTTTCAGGTACTCATTAGAGTGTCTGGGATGCTTTAAAAATAAAATGTGAGTTATGTTTTTTAATATTCCAGTTATATAATCAGATCAGCCTATGAAAAAATTTCTAATACTGAGCACGTCCCTTTGTCTCCCCAAATGGGACACGTATTTGGACACATATCTTCTCTTTATCTGTCATCCTTCTTTCATTTAACACACTGAAAAAAAGCATTTTGGTGAGTGCTTTGACATCCAAGATAGCTATTGTAGGATATTCTTCCCCCTCACGCCCTCTAAATATGGATTTCGTACCTTCATCATTCTGCTTTTGTTAATTAAAGGGGAGGTTTATTTCCCCAGATATTAAATAAAGTGCTGGATCTAAGACCCTGGGCCACTTAAACCTGTATGCTGACCCTTTTTAGCAGAGGCTTTACTGGTACCTTTATCTAAGAAGGATCTCTCTGTGTTCTAGATGTTTAGGAATTATGCTGAATGCATAGAAAGTGTTCTTGAGATCATGATGTCATCTCAAGGGTAATGGATGCTCGAGGGCTGTTGAATATTTAATTCATCAGAAGAGGTCAAAGGAAAGAGATGTCACACTATTTTCAAGTATTTTTAGAGAGAAAACGAGTTCAAACAAGCCTGTAAGAGTGATGGATAAAAACCCTTAAATAACCCCAATCTGAAAGGAAAATAGAGATATCATGTTAAGAATAACTTACCTAAGTAATATGTATATTTTTCAATATTTTGTTGTAATTTTGAAATTGACATTAGTAAATACATCTTCTGTGATCCCAGTTTTACTTATTCACTTTGCAGTTAATGTTGTATTCACTATTATTTTAAAGTATTATCATCATTATTGTAAATGTAATACTAAAAGAATATCTATAGGCACATAACATAAAAGCATTATCAGGCATTCCTCAGGGAACTAGAAATAGTTCCTTTTTAATAATTTAAATTAATTATTAAGGAATTATATGAATTCAAAAGGTAATATCTTAGTGACTAATCTTTGAGGCCATACTAGGCAAATATATGACCATATATTTAGATGGAGAAATGGATATACATTGAGATTAATACCTTTAAATAGCATCAGGCCTCATCACACATTTGCAAATTAATATCAAGTAATGAACAATAGCAAATAATCCCCATATAATTTATATTTAATTCTTGGGATACAACAAAACTTTCTTAATATTTAGATTTTATTTTGTTTTGCTTAGGCTAATACTTAAAAAAAAAAATTCCATGATGGATGTGGTGCCAAGGTGCACACCATATCCAAAAGAAAGAAAGAAGACCTCTATCTCACACCTTATATAAAAATTAACTCAAGGATCAAGAACCTAAACATAAGAGTGACAACCATAAAACTCCTAGAAGAAAATGTAGGAAAATATCCTCAAGATCTTGTGGTAGGCAGTAGTTTCTTAAACCTTACACCCAAAGAACAAGCAACAAAAGAAAAAATAGACAAATGAGACCTTCTCAAAATTAAACACTTTTGTACCTCAAAGGGTTTTGTCAAAAGGGTGAAAAGGCAGCTGACTCAATGGGAGAAGATATTTGGCAATCACATATCCAATAAGGGTTTAATATCCATGATATACAAAGAGATCGTACATCTCAACAATAAAAAGCCAAACTACCGAATTAAAAAATGGGCAAAAGATTTGAAAAGACAATTGTCCAAAGACGAAATACAAATGGTGAAGAAACACATGAAAAAATGCTCAACATGACTAGAGATTAGGGAAATAGAAATCAAAACTACAGTGAGATATCATTTCACACCTATTAGACTGGCTGCTTTTAAAAAGTCAGAAAACTGTAAATGTTGAAGAGGATGTGGAGAGATAGGAATGCTTATTCACTGTTGGTAGGAAGGTACAATGGTACAGCCACTGTGGAGGACTGTTTGGCAGTTCCTAAAGAAGTTGAATTTAGATTTGCCATGTGACCCGGCAATATCACTACTGGGTATATACCCAGAAGAACTGAGAGTAGTGACATGAACAGACATCTGCACACCAATATTAATAGTGGTGTTATTCACGATTGCCAAAAATTGGAAACAACCCAGGTGTCCATCAACTGATGAATGTATAAACAAACTGTGGTATATTCACATGATGAAATATTATGCAGCTGTAAGAAGAAATGAAGTCGTAAAGCATATGACAACATGGATGAAGCTGGAGGACAATATGTTGAGTGAAGCAAGCCAGACACACTCACACAAAAATACACAAGATATATGTGAAGTATATCATTGGATAAAACTCCAACTGGAGGAATATAGTAAATTGCCCTATGTATTCACCCATATTTTCTACATCATGACATACTTTTTGAATAGAATTTTTTCTATTGAAATTTCATTTTTTAATTTATTTACCTGTAAAATTTACATGGTAAACATTTAAAAAATGTAAAAAGAAATAGTGAAAAGCATCCTGTATTCCCATCCCAGTCACCTGACAGTAGCTATCATTGCTTTGAGTCTCTAGCATAACCCTATAGACAGATACATAGTTAAACAAAATATAGCTATATCTCTTATATAATATACACATATATAAATATATATTATTGCATGCTATACACAGGGTTTTGTTCCTTGTTTTTGTTTTTTTTTTTAATTTAAAATTATACCTTAAAAATCAGAACATATCAGTACATGTAGAATTATCTCATTCTTTTTCCTGTTTGAAAATAATTCATTATATGGGTGAACCACGATTCATTTAACCTGTCCCCTATTAATAGATGTGTGGATTGCTTTTGATTATTTGCCATCAGGAACTATGAAGCAATGAATACTTTTCATCATAAATTTTTGTGCACATTTGTAGGTTCAATTCCTAGAAGTGGAGTTGCTGTTTTATTTTATATATGTATTTACTTTCCATAAATGTTAGCAAATTATCTTCCACAGACAATTTACACTTTCAACAACAGTGAATGATTATGATAGCACAAACTTTTTGAGGATTCGCCACCATATACTTTGATTTTATCTACAGAACCAAATGGGTTGTGGATCCATTAAAAGGAATCGTGTAGTTTAACTTGCTTGCATCTTTGAAGAACAGCAACTGAGAGCTTCTTACTTCAAATAAATGAAAATCTCTTCAAATGCCTTATATTGTAGAAACAGTCACTGATTGCTTTGCCAAATATTTAGTTGAAATCTTATGTTTGCTGAGTATAACCA
>JAQZBX010029753.1:12794-27236 GCA_029593785.1 Cabassous unicinctus
AAAAAAAAAAAAAAAGGAAAAAGAAGAAATAAAAAGGTACTAAATTGTATATGAAAGAATAATCAAATATTTAAAGTGCCATTTTAAATTGCATCTGTCCATCCTTTTCTTTCCTTGCTTGTAAATGAAAATACAGAACTGGCTCCAGGAAATGTGATGTTTTTTGTAGCTTTCCAATCCTGCTTGTAAACAGGAAGCAATAAAAATGCTCATGAAACCTGGATTCCACAATTTCAATGAAATTCACACATGGTTTAAAAAGTAACCTAACATACTCAAGCAAACATTTTATATGGTTTCTCAGTACTAAACCTTCAAAATAATTCCACCAAAGTAGGTTGTTTTCATTGATTTAAATTATACCCTCACATTTAATCAAATCATTTCTTTAGGGCAAAATAGTCCAACGTGTGCGGATTTTGATGTAAATGGTGCTCAAGTAATGGGGCAGACATTTTACGTACCACTTAGATTGTTAATGGGTATTCTTTGCACATAGCTTTGCCATGACAGGGAGATAAGTGTTTAGCTTCACTGTCCTAGCTTCACAGAAGAAGGTGCTGCTAGGGAACATTGAGTTAAAATTTCAGACCTTTGCAATCTGAATGTATAAAACAAATGTTTTTACAATACCAAAGAAAGAGTTCTCTGTTGACAAGATTGCATAATTTCAAGATCAGCATCCATCTGTGTATATATTTTTTTCTGTTAGTCTATGGTAATGGCTTTATTTGGCAACTTAATGTTTTCCTTTTTCCTCCTAACAGCAGGTGAAAGGATTCATAAATCTGCCATGAACAGTTGCCAATGAATATTCATATTCAGGACGTCTGATTGCAGCAGTTTGACATTTTTATTTGATTTCCATCAAGAAAAAGAAATGCTTTGTTTCTTAATTCATAATGCATTCTAATCTGTTCCTGCACATTATACCACTGGTTAAGTTATTGTAATTGTCAATGTCAAACAATTAATTTATAAAATAAGAATATTTGGTAGGCTCCACGAAAAGAAAATGACTAAGAATAAATCCCACAGACTCATTGAAAATAGTATATCTCTGTGTATTATTGGATACTTTGTAAAATATATCCACCTTGAATGCCTTCATTTTCTATCCTGAATGCGTAGTACCAGGTCTTTGGTATGTGCTGCTATTCCCTGCTGGATGAGCAGCTCCAGGAGCAGATGATAAAAGCTTAATCGGATTTATTTTCTGTAGATCTTTTTTTATATGAACAAGAGGACATAATTGGTTCAACTAGAGCCAACCCAAACTCAGTACAATTTTAGCTGATATTTGTGGTTATCTGTCAAAAGTCAATGCGTTCACAAGAGCCAAATTAAATAGATCTGCTTTTAGATGGACTCTTTACCACAATCCTTCTCAAATTAAGGATATATAAGAATCATCTGAAACGCTTGCTAAAATACAGATTTCTGGGTCCCATTCCTAGAAAGTCTCATTCAGTATATCTGGGGTGGTACCTAAGAATTTTCATTTCCAATACATTCCTAGGTAGTGACGGTGTCATGCTGGTCTGTTGACCACCCTTTGAGTAGCGCTGTTCTACCAGACTATATTTAAATATTTTATAGTGCTGGCTATCTACTGCTTTTCTATTACAATATATACAAGTCCACTAGATGAAAACATGGTGCAGCCAATCATGAAGAAGCCTGTACTGGCAGACAGATTTCAGGAATTATATTTGGGGAAGAAGAGGAGGTGGATCTCAGAACAACATACACAATCAATAATCCAACACAGCAAGTGTTTTCTCTAGTTCTGGTTCTAAACAGTTTTTTTGCATATGCAAACAGTTAAAACTAAGCAAAACGTATTGTGCATTCCCCAGCTGCACTTTTTTCATGGAAAAAAAAAGCCAGATATAATATAACAGTAAAGTAGTGAATCTCTATTGCTCATCACCTATCAAATAAAATACTGAAGAAAAATGCTAGCTCGTTAGAGAAGGAAAAGTGGGGTTTAGAGGGTATTTCCCCAGTTGTCCCTAGTCTTCTGTTCAATCAGAGCTTTTACTTTTACTTGCAATTTATGAAATGCTGACTCCTGTGTTTGCAGGGTGGTCACTTTCATGAACTATTTTATTTAAGTACATCTTGCTACTAAAAACAGTTTGGATAATCCATTGGGTATCAAGACTGACGATGAACACAAGTTTTTGTTGTTGTGGTTGTGGTTGCTTTTAAGCTGTAACTGTTCGCCCAAGATTTTGTGAAAGACCCGAGCTTGTCTTCTCCACTTCATTCTCATTCCCTGCCAAGCATTTTCAACTTTGTTGCCAGCCATCTTTCTAAAGCAGAAATGTGATCATGCAACTCATTATCTTAATTAAAATCTTTCAACAGCTTTCCATTGCTTTCTGCATAAAATGAGCATTTCTTAACCTTGCTCACGAGGCCCTTCATAATCTGACCCTGTCCTAACTCTTTAGCTTTACAGCTTCTCATTTTTATTTGAGCCATAAAAATCAATTTAGGTTTCCTTAAAAAAACTGTGTATTCTCAGGTTAATGATCCCCTTTGCCTAAAATGTCTTTCTCTCTTTTCTGTCCTATTTAATTCCTTTTTGTCCTTCAAGACTCAGCTTATTCTTTCACTTCTTTTGGAAATTTTTCCTTGTGCCCCAATCTCCATTAGCTCACCGTTCTCTAGATCACTATTTTACCCCGGCAAGACCCCAGCATTGCACTAGCTATACTGTTCACCTGCCGCCCCAGTAAGTTTTAAACTCCTGGAGAACAGGACTGTGTCAGTTATATTTATGTTTGTCACAGTGCCTGGCATATAACAACTCAGTAAGTAGTCTTGTGAAAAAATTATTTACTGAGTCATGAGTAATGAGAAAAGTAATGTTTGATATCTATAGCCAAATTGTAGAGGACATGCTAAGCCAGACAATGTAGCTTGGTATTTAGCATGTTAATTAGTAGAGAGCTCTTGTAGAGTTTTGAATGGGAAAGTGACATGATGCAAACAACGCTTTAAGAAAATTAAGAGGATTTATTTATGCTGTCACAATTGTTCAGGTGTAGGGTAAAGAAGATAAACATTTGTGTAGTGTTGATGTTGATGAGGAATTAAAAGAAAAGTGAAAGATATGTAGAATGCTGGAATTGATGACTCCACGATTTCTATTGTGGAAGATAAAAAGCATAATGGTCTTGCAGATGAAAATTGAATGATGAGAAGGAGCTAGTTTGTCATGTGGAGAATGGTGGGAATTTTTAGAAGTCATATTTAGGTAGTGTGGTAGATTGAATTATGTATCCCAACAAAAGACATGTTCTTAATCCTAATCTGAGTTCCTATAGGTGTGAATCCATTTGTAAATAGGACCCTTTGAAAATATGTTTTCAGTTAAGGTGAGGACTCATTTGTGTATAAGTTCTTCTAAAATCCTATTTAGGAGTGGCCCAACTTAATTAGGGTAGGTCTTAATCCATATTCCTGGAGGCCTTGTAAAGAAAAGAAATTGGAATAAGCCAGAGATGTTTGTAAGAAGAAGCAAGAAACTAGTGGAGACCAGAAGAGCAGACAACAGAAGAGAGGGATCACCATGTGACGAGAAGCAGAGATGCAAGCCAAGGGACTCCAAGGACTGTGGGAAACCAGCATCAGAACTTTACAGACTGCAGGAAAAAGGATGGCCTGTTAAGAGACCTTGATTTTGAACTTCTATCCTTCAAAACTGTGTGACAATGAATTTGTTATTAAGCCAACAAGTTTGTAGTATTTATCATAGTAGCCTTGACAGACTAAGACAAGAGGGTAATGGAAAGTAGAGAAAATATGTAATTAGAGATAAGAATCCATGGTATAAATGAAATTCTGGGGCCAAAATTTTGAAGGTGGACATCAGTTGCATAAACTTGGGAGATGACTCCATGAGCAATGAACAGCCACTTTGTCCAAGGGACTAAAAAGAGATTTCATAGGGTGAAGGGCTGAACATGGCAGAGAATAGGAAGAATTGCTGACCAAGAGAGGGAGGACTTTCAAGAGAGGAATGGTCAATATTGTCAACATAGGAGATATCCAGTATTTTCATATCTTTGTATGGAATAGGTTTTTAGTCGTGTATCTTAAATATTCTGAAATTTTAAACTTATGCAAGAGAGTAATACCATTGTGAAAGCCCTCATTCGTTGTCTGGGGGAATCAAATGATTTTTTTGTGATTCTTTTTTTACTCTCCTCCAGGTCTCCCAATCCAAGTGGAGTATGTACAGCAGTGATTTATGCTGATTCATGCCTCTCTAGAATGCTGCGTCCTCCTTTCTATCTCAATCTTTTCCCTTTACTTTGATTCTTCCTCACTTTCCATCTTAGTCATTCTAACTCCCTTCCTACCCTTGCCTTTTATTTTACATCTCTCTGGAGATGCCTCCCCTCCCCCCCCCCACTGTGGGGGTCTGTGAGGATGTGGCAAGACCACATAGGGAAAGCAGAAAGATTTCCCATAACTGAACTGAAACTTCCTCAGCCACAACCTCCGGCAACGTCTTTTCCCCTGCTTGTTGGTGGTGGCCACACATATTCTCGCTATTCTGCAGGATAGCACATGGCAGTTAACCATTCTCTGTCCAGCAGAGTCATGCTCCCCTAGGCCACTTCCTTTGTTCATAATATTGCCTTGCTGTTTAAAATTAAGTGTGACTCATGGGAACGCTAAGGAACCAGATGTGACATCTGTGGCAAGTCAACCTCTCGCCACTGCTGAGGTATTTGGACAAGTAAGCTCTTCATCATTTCTCATTGCTGTTATTATCTTTGGTTGGAAATGACACTTGATGATTCCCAAAATAATTGCTCACCTTTGTGTAGAGATTTTTATTATAAAGTGATTTCATATACATCATTTATTTGACCCTTAAGTCTTTGATTGAAGGGCAATTATCATTATCTTACATAGGAAGTGACCAGGTTTCAGAGTGGGTGAATGATTTGCTCAAGGTGCATAGAAGTGGCCGAGTTGACCCAAATCTGGTACTATTCCCACTACACTACACTGGCTTTCAATTTAATCATGTTTATTCTGATAAGGATTAAATTTATGGAGCATATTTCTTTAAAATAGGGATAATAATGCCACCTACCTAATTAGGTATTAAGTTAGGTATTAGCTGGTAGGGTTTGTATTAGTATGCCAAAGGGGTGCAATGCAAAGTACCAGAAATCTGTTGGCTTTTATAACGGGAATTTATTTGGAGGTAAAGCTTATAGTTCCAAGGCCAAATCAAGGCATCAGCTGAGATGCTTTCTCACCAGTCAGCTACTGTTGATCCCAGTGTTTTGCCACATGGGCAAGATGGCCACCTATCTTTGCTGAGATTTCTGCCTTCAAATCTGGGCTTCATCTCTCAGCTCAGCTGCTCTACTTCCTTCCCCATTTCAGCTGCAAGTTTGTGTCTTAGGGCTTCCAGTATCAGTTTCAGCTGTTCTGCTCTCTTCCCAAGGTCATTTCTCCCCAGAGCCTCAGCTGTTTAAGACTTCTCCTTTTTGTCACATGACAGGATCAAAAATGGCAGAGCTCTCTTCCTTGTCAGTCTCAGTGAGTGTCCATTTATAGCAAACCCAGCAAGTGGGCGGGGACTCAGCCTGAGTCTCGCCCTCTGAGGTAGTTGAATCAAAAGCCCAAAACAATCTTATCAAATAATCTAATCAAAGTCCCCTCTGCTGGCTGAATTTAATGCAATCAAAGGGTATCACACCCAGAGCAATAATTAGTTTACAAGCATAATCTTTCACTTTTTGGGATTCATAAAATAATCTCAAGCTACCACAGGGTTGTTTTTAGGGTTAAAGGTATTAATAAAGGTAAGTCACTTAGGACAATGCCTGGACCAGAGTAATTGCTTAATAAATGGTTCTATTATTATTGCTATTGCTACTACTATCACCACCACCACCACCACCACCACTACCATAATTACTACTTCTATTATTCCTCTTCTTCTTGCCTCCCCCTTCTAGTTATACTTACTTATTGTTGCTCCCTCAAGTTCTTTTCTTAGTTCTCTTATCTGCTGACTGTTCTGCAAGTAGTATAAAATCTATTGTCATATCTTTAAATCACACATATATTTTATGCATATAAAAGTGCACCTCAGTTCTGGACTGGTATCTTTAACTACACAGGAGAAGTTCTTTTTGATGTTGCTCTGGTATTTGAAAATCAAAATTTCTAAATCCGATGTTAGTATTTTCATCAAAACTTGCTTTTTAATTCACTTCTTACTTAGATAAGTGACTTTTATTAGTAAGGATTCTCTAGGGAAACAGAGTCAACAGGAGATATCTGTAAATAGTATGCGATTTTATAAGAGTCTCTCATGTGACCGTGGAGATGCACAAGTTCAGGTTCCACAGGCAGGCTGCAAACAAGGGGCTCCAAGGAAAGTCCAATGAAAGTACTTGATGAGTTTCCAGGAAACATTGGTTTTCCAAAGACGAGCTGGGAAATTCTCTCTGAATGATGAAATCACTTCCCTTTTCAAGGCATTCAACTGATTGGATAAAATGTCACTCATGTCTGAAAGCAATCTCCCTGGTTGATTGTGGATGTAATCAGCCATCTATGCAGTAAAACTCACTGATGACTAAAGCCCATAAATGTCCTTGTATTACAATTAGCCCAGTGCTTGCTTGACCAAACAACTGGGCACAATTACCTGGCCGAGTTGACACATTAGCCTAACCATCACATGACTCTACATGAAGCAGTCACTCAAGCCAGAAATCCCAACTTGCCTTGTTTTCTGTCCTTCACTTCTAATTGACTGCTGCATCATTAGAAATAGATTTTTCTACAAGTAAAGGAGAGCTTAAGTAGTAGTCGACTTAAAAAGATTTAATTTAAATCCTCATAGACTCAAGCTCTTATAGTTTACTCTTCTTCAATCCTAAAATTGATACCTCAACATGACAGGCAGATTTCTAGTCATTACACTTGTGCTTCTGGCGGCAGCTAAAAGGAAGACATTTAAAATAAATTAATTAATAAAATATAATATATTAAATAAATGAGGAGCACAGGAGCACATCTTCTGTCTCATAGGTAGGAATTGTTATTTACAGCTGTTCTCCAGTATACTTTCTCTTATATCCCATTAGCCAGAACTTAGTCACAGGGCTACAACTATCTGCATAAAAAGCTGCAAAATGATGTGTTTAGTCTAGATGCCCTTGTACTTAGCTTAAAAGCAGTGTAGAGGAAGGAAACAATGTTTTCAGGAATTTAAGGAGCAGTCTCTAATATCTATTATCTTAACAATTATAACTTTAATAATTTCATATATTTTTCCTTTTCTTCATTTCCATTGCCACCATCCTAGTTTACATTATCTGAAAAGGTGAATGCAATGAAAATTGGTCTCCACATGACTAATAAAGTCAACTTTCTAGAACACACACCTGATCGTTTAATATCTCAGGTAAAAACACTTCCCTAGCTCCCCTATAACATCTGTTACAATGGGCAAAAAATACCCTCTGTCATGCAAGCTAATAATACAGACCTATCTCCCAACAGAGTCCTTGTACCCAGTATTCCAGCATACCAAATAATTTTCCCTTCCTTGAAGTTGCTGTTCATTTATTTTCTTGGTGTTTTTACACATAAATGCTGTTCCTTCTGCATGAAATATTTTCCCATCCCTTCTCAATCTGATGACTTGTATATTATCCTTCAATATCCAGCTCAGACATTACCTGTCCTGTTAAGTTTCTTTTTTTTTTTCCATCAGCTTGAGTTGACCATTTCCAACTTCATGCCTCCATAGAGCACTGTACCTTATATACCTAATACATTCCAATGTCACGCTTATTCTGTTGTTTTGTAAGTAGAATTTCATATATGTTTTCCCTTGTGGTGGTTTAAAGCTAAATGTTCCTCAGAAAAACATGTTCTTAATCTAATCCATTCCTGTGGGTGTGGACCCATTTTAAGTAGGACAATTTTGATGAGGTAACTTCAGATAAGCTCTGACCTGCCTCATTCAGGGTGGGTCTTACTCCTTTTACTGGAGTGTTTTATAAATAGAATGCATATCAGATAGAGACAGAAAAAAAAGCCACAGAAGCAAGAAACTGAAAGCAACAAAACCCAGAAGAGAAGGGAGAGATCAGCAGATGCCACCATATGTCTTGCCATGTGGCCAAAGAGCCAAGGATAGCCAGCAGCTGTTCTTTGGGAAAGAAAGCATCACCTTGATGCCTATATTTGGATATTTTCCCAGCTTCCACAGTAAGCAAATAAATTTCCATTGTTTAAGCCAATCCATTTCGTGATAGTGTTTGTTTGTTTATTTGTTTTTTTAAAGAAGCATTAGATTATATAAATGTTACATTGAAAATATAGGGGATTCCCATATACCTTACCCCCTCCCCCTCCCATACTTTTCCCACATTAACAACATCTTTCATTAGTACGGTAGATTTGTTTCAATTGATGAACACATATTGAAATATTGCTACTAACCATGGTCTATAGTTTACATTATGATTTACCCTTTGCACCACACAATTTTATAGGTTATGACAAATGGCCTGTATCTGTCATTGCAATGTCATGCAGAACAATTCCAATATCCCCAAAATGCCCCATGTTACTCCTATTCTTTCCTCTCCCTCCCCTCAGAACCTCTGGTGTCCACTGCCTTTATATCAATGTTAGAAGTTCTTCCATTACTAGAATAATAATAAGTCTCCTTTAGTCTGTAGTTGCAATCCCCCGTTAATGTTTGTTCATTCCTCAATCTTGAGGATTTGAGGATGGTGATGCTTACTCTGCTTCAGATTGAGAGGGAGCTTAGATCCCATGGGGCAGATGGGTGGAACTGTCTTGCTTGCAGTTGTAGACACTCTGTTTTTTGGGATCGTCCATCATCATTTTTTGTTAATTGTCCTGGGTGAGTCTGATGAATTAGAGGGTAGGTGTTGGGTGTAACTCTGCTGAGATTCAGGGCTCAACCAGCATATGAACAGGCAGAAGATTTAAGTCTCTGGGACACATATTTAGTAGGTATAGTACTAATTATAGGTTCAAATAAAAGGGGCATAAGAATCATGTGTAGAAAAAGTATAAATGAGTCCAACTCCAATACACTGGGGGGATAATTTATCATATATTCCAAGGTAAGGCCCACTGACAAGGTACCAAGTTCCTGGGTTTGTCTGCCCTGCCTATAGTGTCCAGATGTCTCTAGAGTCCTCAGGAGTCTCCCTGCTTGAGGTACTGTTTACTGAGGCAGTCAGTGAGACATGCATAAGCATAACCTCTGGAATGACTTCCTGACTCACTTTGCAATCTCTTAGACATAATAACTCATTTGTATTTGGTATTTCCCCCTTTTGGTCAAAGTCTTTTTCCAAATGCATCACTAGTTGGCGCTTGGTAATAATCCCTCTGTCCCAGGGATGCTCATTCCTGGAAGTCATGTCCCATGCCAGGGGGAAGGTAGTGAGTTTATATGCTGAGTTTGGCTTAGAAAGAGGCCACATTAGAGGAACAAAGAGGCTTTCAGGAGGTAAATCTTAGGCAATATGTAATACTAGGCTAAGTTTCAATTTCATTAGAACAACATTTATAAGTACAAGCATCACTATCAAGGGCCTGGCATATTGGTCTGTCCTCCTTTTCTAGGCACTGTCCATATACTCTAGGGATTCTTGTTGTTCTATTAGAGAATGTAGCAGGACTCCCCAGGATAGGAATTCAATATTCTTTCGGTTATTTTAAGCAGCCCAGGAAATTAAAACATCCCTCTTAGAATACTGTGAGTGTTTTGAGATACTGTTGTGCTTATATGTTTATCTTCAGTACAAATACAAAAGAGTAGGTACTAAACAAACATTTTTGTTGACTCTAAATACATAAAATAAAATATGTTAACATGTCTACTAATCATTACAAGAAGATACTTTAGGACCATAAAGACAATAACTCCTGCCTACCAGTAAATGTCTTAAGAAATGAAAATTCTAAATGGTATAGACTGTTTAAAAGTAAACTTAAATTGTGTGAATTAAATTATCTTTTTATTAAATAATTGTCTTTTCTTGAAGCTTACCAAGATCTTTATGCTTTAAATAAAGATAATCCTGATGAGACATAATTCCACTATTGTGAAATATAAAATTTTGTAATACAAAGAATGTGAGTTTTCCAGGTGAGTGAGATTTCCCAGGAGCAACTTTTAGTTCTCTAAAGCAATAATCCACTACATGTCACTCTATTGACCAGAAAAAAGCTGCTTCCCCAGAATCAACTTTCTTACTTAACAGGATCTGGGATATAGATTAATAAAATTACAAAAGTTTAAGATATATCTGGGAACTCGATCACTCAAAATATGGCTTTAATGGTGATACCTGTGGTTTCCTCAGCTTACAAATCTGACTATTGTTTTTATAATACTGAGAATATTTTCTTTGATTTATATTTTCAATAAAATATTCCTCACTATATGAAAGAAAGGTAGATTGAATAATTTCCCACTTCAATTCTCTTTGTTCTGGAATATCAGTTAAGGTAGCAAACTTCATTCACTTTATCTTGATGAATAGGAAAATTATTCCACAGACAGTGCAGAACTAATCATGAGAATCCTTCAATCTCTGCATCTCATATCCCATGTTCAGGTTTTTCTCATCCCTTATGTCTCTAGGGTAGAATTGCCAGAAATTCAAGTTGATATCCTAGCATTTCTTACTCCCAGCATGTTCTTTTATTTTGACATTTATCAAAAATATTTGTCACTTTATATCTGTAGGTATACACAGGTCTTTAGATATGAGCATTGATTTGCCATAAATACAGAAAAAGTGGTTTATCTATCCCTTAATAGCGATTCATGTTTGTTTGACATCTATAGTCACAAAAAATGATATTTTGTTGTCTGCAATTAGGGGAATAGATTGTGAAATGGTGTTTATATGTGGGAATGCAATCAGCTAAAATCAATCTTTATAATGATATAAACTTCAGATTAACTATTTTCTTCCATTTTCTAATTGAGTTATAAAAATATCCTAAGAATAGACTTGGACTAAAATAAATAACAATGGCAAATGATGCAGTTCAGAACTAGTTTCTGCAGGTTTTGAAGGTCAAGAAAATTTTTAATGAAGCACGGTATAACATATTTAGCATAGCTAAATTGAAAGCATTGTCAGAATGGCAGAAAATCAGAATTTAAATTATAAAGCAGTGGAGCTGACCATTAAAAATGTCAAGTATTAAATTTTATTTTCCCTAGGGACATCTCAGGAAACTCTATTTCCACCCTGTGTTTTTTTCTTTTTCTTAAAATTCAAAAATATAGGCAAGCTTTATCTTATATCCCACTGCTTCTCAAACTATCAGTAGTGAAGGATTAGGTTTTTGTTTGTGTCTGTGAATTTTGTTTGCATTTGTGACCCAATACTTCTGTAAAAATACAGTGAAAATGGATTATTAGAAAAAGAAAAAAAAGAAAAAGTCATACAAATTAAAATGACCAATTAAAAATTATTATTATATTTCACAGCATCCAATTGCTATCAATGCTTACTCTTGAATCCTTTACTTAACACAGTGAAGACTGGTAAAGTTTGCAGGCTAGCACTGGTCCACGGACCACGCTTTGAGTAGCACTGTTTTACGCTACCACCAATGCAGAACATCTGCCTTCTAACCTGTACACATCCTGAGTCAATCTTTTATGTTCTACCACAGTCTAGGTTGGCATAACACTGTAGATTACCAAAGTCATAACCAGACTGTTAACCAGACCTCACCGTGTTTTTCCAGATTACTATATAGTGATCATTGATAAATACGTCACTGTTATTTTTCAGCTTGGCCCGTGATAGGTAAACAAAATTTTTAATTATGGTTGCTGAATGAAATTTTAAAAGCTGTAAGAAATATCCTGCTGTAACCCAAGATTTTCGTACAAGGGGCTGATCTAATCCATTTCTTGTTCAAATGCAAGATTATATTTTGAATTAAGAGGCATTTTATTCCTGCAGATAGAAGTTTAGCATCAATTATAGCTACCTTGTATTTTAGCAGGTACTTCAGTATGATTATATTAATTTAAACATAAAAATTGGGCTTCTTATGCAGGAGCTGAAGTATGAAAGAGCTTCTCAATAGGCTCCTTATTTTAAGACTTACCAACCAAATTACGGTGTAATTGCTTTTATTTGATCTTTTCCTATCTAAAAACCGCCTTGAGGGTGTATGTTTCAGTCCAATTCACTTGATCAAAGAAGTTGTCCGTGATTTTCTCAAAGAATTTCCAGATTCGAAGTGGTAAAAAAATTCTATGTATTTTTACTATCCCATATGGCCAAACGTTATAAATTATTTCCAATTAAAAAAGAAAGAAGGAAACAACGGAAGGAAGGGAAGGGAAGGGAAGGAAAGGAAAGGGAAGGGAAGGGAAGGGAGCACATAGTGTTTAGCTTTTTAGTAAAGTTCCTTAACTTTATATTTTAAAGACAAAAACATGGTATTTGGAAGAATGCTATTTGTATTTGCCATGGATCTGATCTGCTGTTGTCAATCACATAAATTCTTTGCTTTAAGCTATAGTCTGCCTGTTCAGGTATTACTTTGTACTTACCTTTACTCCAGGTTTATTGCTACTACTACTATTATTACCAATTTAAAACTTTAACTATATGCCAAAAAGTCGGTTTTATTGATCTACTTTAAAATGGAATTAATCCTTTTGGGAACTAAAAGGAGAAATTTAACAACATCCAAGACTACAAGTTTAGAGAAAGACTTTCTGACTCTTTTGGACAGTAAATCATTGTATCTCATTCCTATTACATTTTTATATTATTTAATTCTCAAAAACTATCCTGAGTGTTTAAACTCCAATCCAGAATTCTACCCATATTGGGGTTTTTTTGTGCAATATATCTGGCAGATTTTATTTTATTTTATTTTATTTTTGCAAACAAGGAAAAATGGAAAATGAAGATGATTGTTTATACATAATCAGGTTGAATGAGAGAAGAGTAGTATAATTTTCATAATCCACCCTGGCTGTAAGTAGATGCACCTGCGTATCTCAACTGCTACTTCCCAGTACCCTGGGATTTTCTCAAGGACCTGATCTTACTCAGTTAATGAACTATATGTTAATTGTTCAGCCATTTCTAGTGACTTAACTGCGTAAAGTCACTAATTGACTCAGAATATATAATGAACTGTCTCACAAACAAATAATAGCTACTTTTTAACTGAAAAGCATGACCACAACTTTTAAACAAAAGAAAGGAATGGGGAACTGCTAGTTCAATTTCACAGACATTTATTAAGTATTTATAAGTTTGAAAGTATTAACACTAACCTCACTTACTGTTGTTTTGTAAGATAGGAGGAAATGCATATAATGGACTACCAACTTGACCTTTATTCTCCAGGGAAGTCTTATTCCGTGCAAAACTTGTCATTTGGGCTCTCATAAGACATCCATTTCTTACTTTACTAAGGAATATGGGTTAATCAGACATTAAGGCATTACATGGTGTATTTTTTTTCAAACTGTATCCAGCTTTTATTAAAGATACTTTTCATAAACAATCATGGCATTTCAGGCAGGACATGGGCAGACAATCCCTAACAGTATCAACTTTCAAACTCCCTTCTTCAATGGACTACCAAAATCAGAAAGCCACTATAAAACCCACTGAAGACTTCATTTGATGCTCTGACCAGGGGAAGTTTAGAGTGAGGGCTGACATTTCACATTTAACATGTTGTTTAACAGCTTTTCACGAGCCAACCCTGACTTTCAGGAAATGAAATGAAAACAGCAGAATTATCCACAATCTAAAAAAAGGAATTGCTGCTCTTTTGAGGGATGCCATTTCCATGGCATCACTGGAAAGTCCAGATTGCCTGACATCCTGGTAACCAATTTTTTTGCGTGTCAGGCTCCAACAGGTCTCTGGGTTTAAGGGAGTCAAGTGTATGCTGAAGGCAGAGAGAGAAGAGGTCATGAGGACATAAAAACAAATTTTAGTTTTTCCACACTGCAAGGCATTTGTGCCAAGGTGAATGTTTATCAACATCAGGGATTCCCTTCTCCTGGGAGTAAAGAGGAGGTCTCTCAAAAAACTAGAGGGGAAAGGTGTTTTCTCCCATATTAATCCAGCTTCAGAGATATTCTGTTAGTGACATTTGCCCCTTCCCCCAAAAACAATGAAGTGTTCTGTGTGCTAACAACATAGCTTTTTTTTAAAAAAAAAAAAAAGTGAAATAAAATTCTGCATTTTTATAAAACTTGATAAAAAATAGTGTTTCAAACTATACAGTCACCAGAAGTACACAGCTATCAAAAATGCACACACTTCACTTGGCATCTCCAGCACCTTCAGCTTTCTGTGCCTGCTCTGTTTTGGCATCTCCATTTCC
>JAQZBX010029754.1:0-27137 GCA_029593785.1 Cabassous unicinctus
TCAATGCAATCCCAATAAAAATTCCACCAGCATTTTAAAAACAAATGGAAAACACAATTATCAAATTTATTTGGAAGAGTAAGAGGCCCCAAATAGCCAGAAATATCCTAAAAAGAAAATGAAGTTGGAAGTCTCTCACTACTGGACTTTAAATCATATTATCTATGGGAAGGAGATGTGGCTCATGTGATGAAGCTCCCGCCTACCATATGGGAGGTCCAGGTTTGGTTCCCGGTGCCTCCTAAAAAAAGATGAGCAAGACAGCGAGCTGATGCGACGGGCTGGCATGGCAAGCTGATGCAACAAGATGATGCAACAAGTGACACACGGAGGAAAACATAATGAGAGACACAACAAAGTAGGGAGTGGAAGTGGCTCAAGTGATAAGGTGCCTCCTTCCCACATGTGAGGTCCCAGGTTCGGTTCCTGGTGCCTCCTAAAAAAAAAAGACTAGCACACAACAAACAGACACAGCAAATGACAACAATGAGGGGGTGGGGAGAAATAAATAAGATAAATCTTTTAAGAAAAAAAAAATCATATTACCTGGCTACAGTGATACAAACACAATGGTTTTGGCAGAAAGATAGACACATTGGCCAATGGAACTGAATTGATGGTTGAGAAACAGACCCTCACATCTATGGTCAAGTGATTTTTGACAAGCCTGTCAAACCCACCCAGCTGGGATAGAACAGTCTATTCAACAAATGGTGCTGGGAGAACAGGATATCCATAGCCAAAAGAAAGAAAGAGGACTCCTATCTCACACCTTATACGAAAATTAAATCAAAATAGAACAAAGACCTAAATATAAAAGCAAGAACCATAATGCTCCTAGAAGAAAATGTAGGGAAATATCTTCAAGACCTGGTGGTAGGTGGTGGATTCTTAAACCTTACACCCAAAGCCAGAGCAACAAAAGAAAACATGATAAATGGGATCTCCTCAAACTTAAATACTTCTGTGATTCAAAGGACTTCATCAAGAAGGTGAAAAGGCAGTCCACTCAATGGGAGAAAATATTTGGAAACCACATATCTGATAAGGGTTTGATTTCCATTCTATATAAAGAGATCATAAAATTCAACAATAAAAGAGCAGGCAATCCAATTTAAAAATATGCAAAAGATTTAAATAGACATTTCTCCAAAAAGGAAATACAAATGTCCAAAAGCATATGAAAAAAAAAAGTTCCATTTCACTAGCTATTAGGGAAATGCAAATGAAAACAACAATGAGATATCATCTAACACCACATAGACTGGCCATTGTTAAAAAAAACAGAAAACAATAAGTGCTGGAGGGGATGTGGAGAAATAGGTACACTCCTTCACCGTTCATGAGATTGTAATATGGTGCAGCCTCTGGGGAAAACAGTTTGGCAGTTCCTCAGAAAGCTAAATATAGAAGTTCCATATAATCCAGCAATTCTTATACTAGGAATATATCCAGAAGAACTAAAAACTATGACATGAACAGACATCTGCACACTGATGTTCATAGCAGTGTTATTCACAATTGTCAAAAGATGAAACAAGTGTCCATCACCCAAGGAATGGATAAACAAAATGTGGGATATCCATAAGATGGAATACTATGCTGCAGTAAGAAGAAATGAAATTGGGACACATATGATAACATGGATGAATCTTGAAGACATTATGCTAAGTGAAGTAAACCAGACACAAAAGGACAAATATTGCATGGTCTCATTAATATGAACTAAATACGAAGAATAAACACATGGAGTTAAAACCTAAAGTATAGGTTATTAGGAGATAAGAGGAGGGTTGAGAAGGACTACTAATGCTTAATGTAGAAGTTTTCATTAACTTGACTGTAAAAGTGTAGAAATGGATAGAGTTGATGTTAGCACATTATAGTGAGTAGCAGCTGGTTTATAAATTGGATTGTGGCTGAAAAGGGTAGTCTGGGGATGTAAATGTCAATTGAAAGAAAGCTAGAGAATAATCAAGGGATTGAATAACACAGTGAATCCAAAGGTGGATGATAATTTTGGTTGATGGTACAGATACAAGAGTGTCCTTCTGTAACCTAGAGCAGATGTACATCACTATTGCAGGGTGGTGGGAATGTGGAGAAGCATGGGAAAAATACAATTGCTGTGGCCTGTGGATTGTGGTTAACAACAATACTATAATATTCTTGTAATAATGCCAAAGATGTACTGTGTTGATAATGGAGGGGTATGGAAAAAGTGTGCCAAACGTACGCTATGGACCATGGTTGGTGGTAATAGTCTGATGATATTATCTCATAATCTGTAACACATATCCCACTACAGTGTGGTGTGTTGGTGTTCACAACCTCTGTAATAAAAGCATATTTTTTAAAAATAGGGTGGGTTGGGGGAAAATACACCAAATGTAAGATATGGACTATACTTAGTAGTAATATTTTGATGATGCTTTTGCATAGTTTGTAACAAATATATCACAGCAATGCAAGGTGTTAGTGGAGGGGTGATGTATGGGACCCCTGTATGATGCTATGCATGTTTATTTTTTAAGTTCACATCCTTTACTATACATTCATTATTTATGTATGTTCATGTATGACTGATATACTTCTACAAAAATATATATTTTAAAAAATCAAATCAAATGGGCACTTATATAGATAAATGACTACTCCTGAAGTCCTATTTGGAAAAGCCAAACAGGATAAAAGTCACATAAAATCTGAAAAAAAAAAAAAAAACTATTTAAATGAAAGAAACTAAAAAGTTTATCCTGAATTCTTCCATAATCTTTCTATAGCCTATTGTGCCCTCAGGGCCTTCTCCTAACCTTGACTGAATTCCAGTGACCTTATTAAAACCAGTTGAGGAAACTAAGAGGATGGGCTGGGTGTGAAAAGATAGGGGAGATGTGAGTTTAGCCTGGAGTTCTGTCTACTAGGCTGGAAATTAGAATAATAGGGACAGGGGGGATATTACAGAATAAACTTTGCTTTGTATACTATGTCCTGAAATTCCCCCAATTAAATTTAAACAGCTTTTGAGATGACAGTAATAATCCAACAGCCAAATTTCAGTAAGTAAAGAAAAAGTCTGTGAAAGCTATCAAAAGAGTTTTCTAAATTATGATTAAACAAATTAAACAATTATAATATATTCCAGAACTTGGCAGTCAGTATGCTTTTAAGGTTATTTACAAATTTCAGAATTTTATTAAGGAAAAAAGAGGTTTTAGCCTCCTGTGGAGGAAAGAAGAAAAAAGAACATATACTTATGCATTATTTCTTGCATGAACTATAATGGTTTCAATTTTATTTAGCTTGAGTGTAATCTCTATAATAAAATAATTAGCATTATATGTATCAAATGTTTAAGATGATGAAAATTCTAAGTTTTTGCTAAGGAAATTATTACAAACCTCTTTTAAAAATTGTTTTTGCCTAAATTGAAATGAATAGCTTTTTTTTTCTTCACAGAACAGAATGAGGGATATGAGACTTAAATGGATATAGAAAGAAGTAAAAGGTTTGTAGAAGTGAATTCACAGTCAATGTTAACTAAAATTTGATGTTTGTTTAAGGAAATGAGTTTTGTCCTGAGATAAGATGGCTGGTTTTCATAAAATCAGGGTGGGAATGTGTAAGACAAGGCTTGAATGAATATAGAAAGTTGTAGAAGGTATTGTAGAAGGTAGTATTAAGTAAGGGAATGTGTTTTGTAAAGGTGAAATTTGTTTTGAGAAGAAGTAACTATAGTCTGTGGTTATGGTTGGTTATAGGAAGTTTGTGAAAGGATTTTCTAAACTGAAACATTTAAATGGCTAATTCCAGGAAGGCATTTTTAAATAGAAACCTGAATTGATGTTGATAAAAATAACTTCATAACAGGGAAACCTGTCAGAGGCCACCTCAATCTACATATTAAAGTGGTGCTACGGGGAAGATAATCTTGATTCCATTGGGAATCTTAGGTTTTCATAAAATAATGGAGAAAGTAGTTTTTCTTATACTGTTAAAGAAAAATACCTGTTAATTAACATAATCATGATAAAGGTGTAGAAGTAAAAAATAAAGTGCTAAAAATAGTTAAGTACATTTAATATGTCATAAACTGCATTGGAAGTATTTAGAAAGTGTATAAAAGTTAAGAGATAGACTTCAATATTGTCAAACTCTCTTGTGCATTCAAACCAGGCCTCCAGGACCCTGCATGGTGCCTCTCCATTTGGGTTATTGGCTAGGTTGGTCACTATGATCCCTAAAGTAATAAAAATATCTACCACATCTCTGGACATGGCTCTTGAAGTAGATTGAAAGTACATTGTTGTTTCTCCTCTACAAGTTTGGAACAAGATCTTCTCTTTTAAGACTGAGATTCAGCTGCTGTCTTTCAATGAGACTCATATTTTTCCCTTGGAAGGCAACAGGTGAAAAAGCCCAGGCCTTTATTAGGATATGTTGTATATAACGGTTTTAGAATGGTTAGCGACTGAGTCTGTCACCCTAGATCACATTGCCCCCTGTCTGCATTGAATGACAAGAGGGAATCCATGATGTGTAGTGGTTACCCCGAGTTGTGTAGTTTTACTATTAAGGCCAGCTTTAGAAAAAAGTGAGCATCCTGGTGGTTCTATCCATTGACCATTTTTATGCCAGGTGGTGCTGCAATTGTCACTGAAAAACATATAATGGCTTTAGCCAATCACACTGCTCAAGCCCTTAATAACTCCAAAGTAGCAATTGCCTTACTAAACAAAGAAACTATCCAGCTACAAAAGGTAGTTTTACAAACTAAGATGGCTTTAGATATTCTTACTGCATTGCAAGATGGGATCTGTGCCCTTATTAATGTTCAATGTTGTGTATCACTTCCACAATATTCTGTGGAATGTGGATGCAATGCTTGTCCTATGGTCAACCTTAGGGCGCTATATGGGGGTGGATTGTGAGGACCCAGGGCCCACCCCCCAAGTCCTCAGCACATAGCTGCCTGCGTGTCCTAGATAAAAGTTAAAGGTTAAAAACCCTCCCCAGAGAGAATGTACAGATGGTATCATAAACTATAATCTTCCCAAAGCAGTAAAGATCCTTGCTAAATGTCCTTCCTATGAGCACAGTGAAAACATCACCAGACCCCAAATGTATGTGACTCTAGCAGAAACTCTGTTCTCATATCTTATGGAATGTCCTTTTTCTGAAACCTATTATATCACCCTTCATTTTCCCATCTTTTTGTAGAGCACTATTTTCATTCTACAAACCACCTCTATTTGAAAGCCTCTCTTGTCTTTAAGTCCCAATAAAGCTTATGCCTGTCTAGGTACCAAGTGCATTTTTTGGTCTTGTGGCTGCACCAATTTGTGACCTTCAGGAATTGGGTTGTATCATTGATTATTCCACATCTGTTTAAAAAAAGAACATATTTGGATTTGTATATGAATCAAATATTTCCAGATGGATAACATGAAACTGGTATAGGGGTTACCTTCAAGGATGGGAAACTTTTGGCCGGGCACAAGGTTGGACAGATAATATTTGCACTTTTTATATTTTTTAACATTATTCTATTTTCATCTATTACCTATTCAAAAATTATTTTCAAAAAGCAAACTAAACTTAGCTACATTATCCTTATGCAATAGTATAAGATTAGTATTAGATTAATTTGAAGTCCTATTAAGTAAAAAGTTCTAAAGGTCATTCCCTGCAAGAAATGTTTTTTTTTTCAAAGAATGGGATATCTTCCATTACTACAAGTAGCTACAAGATTCACTTAGGCAGTACTTGACAGCTTGTTTCTATTTAGAAAGTCTGGATTTTTCCCAAGTTTCTAGAAGTTGAATATTTTCAATCATAGAGATGGGTGGAATATAAATGCCCTTCTTCCTTTAATCATTTCAATTTTGTTAAAATAGAATAAAGAATCAAACTAACTCCATTTTATTTTGAAACATGATTTTAACCACAGCCCTATGTGCTTTTATTACATTCTTAATATTTAGGGTTCCTAATCATAGGCTTTTTTACTCAGAGTCCAAAAACTGGGAAAGAGTAAACACATTTTAATCCTCACACTTCTGAGGAGATTTGCCCACATTCCCAATGATGTGTCCACTTGTCATTAATATGTTACTGGCAAGTTGCCTTTTCTTGCAAGGGTCAATGGACTCTGAAAACGCTTTCCTCTGCTAAAACTTAGGAAAAACTCACGAAAATCAAAGACAATATCAGTGTAGATATGGTAGAGACCTAATAGGACTGGAGAATTAACTGGACTCAAAATATAAAGTGTGAGGAAGGAGAAAGAAAGGCACCAAATCTCTATTCCAGGAGCAAAAAGACCCCACTAAAGTGGCATAGGAATGGAGAGGGTTAGAGTGAAGGTAATGACAACAAAAATAAGAGTCTGAAGTCAGTCTCATACCTCCAACTCCACAAATTAAAGGCCACCCATTACTTGTCTATTTTGGCAAGGCACTGAATCTTGGAAAATACACTAACCTAAGTGTCACTGGAGACCTGACTTGTCACTTACACATGCCACTTGCATCTCTGTTGCTCAGTTTCCTAATCCTGGCTACTTCCCAAGGTTGAAAAAGGTAAGATATACAGTGGGAGAACTATACAACTTATACAAGTATCAAAATTTTGCTATTAGCCTCAATGGTCACAAAGCAATTCAGCATGCAGCAAGGTAGACTGAACTTTACTATTTCTAAGCTCGCTCACTGTTCAAGGAGTTAGTGAATGCCTAGAAAATTGCCTGGCACAAAGTTGGCACTCAATAAGGACAGAAGGCAGGTTTAAATGAATGAATTAATGAATAAATGATTATGGTCTATGAAAGACTATGAGGAATAGAATAGACATGATATAGTCACTATAGAAAATAGTTTAACGATTCCTCAAAAAATTAAGCATAGAATTACCATATGATCTAGCAATTCCACACTTAAGTGTATACCCCCAAAGAATTGAAAGTAGGGGACTCAAACAGATATTTGCACACTGATGTTCAAAGAAGCATTATTCACAATAGCCAAAAGATGGATACAACTCAAGTGTTCAACAGTTGAATGGGTAAATAAAACATGGCATATACATACAATGGAATACTATTCAGCTATAAAAAGGAATGAAGTTCTGATCCATGCTACAACATGGATAAACCTTGAAAACAGTGTGCTGAGTGAAATAAGCCAGACACAAAAGGGCAAATATTGCATGATTACACTTAAATAAAATATCTAGTATATAAGCAAATTCAAAGAGTCAGAAAGTAGATTAGAGGTTATGAGGGACTGGGGAAAGGGGGGAGAGGAGTTATTGCTTCATGAGTAAAAAGATTCTATTTTGAGTGATGAAAAAGTTTTAGTAATGGCTAGTGGTGATAATAGCACAACATTATAAAAATAATGGTTAAAAAGGTGAATTTTGTGATATATGTATGTTACCACAATAAAAAAAGACATCCTGGCATGCCAAGAAAACTTGTGAAACCTCTTACATTTCAAAACTAAAGTATCCACACAAAATAGATAATCCATTCAGTTTCTGCAAGCATAAGCTCATAAAGAATATTTGATGGTCTTATGACAAGCAGGTGCAGATGATGTTGCTTTTCTTCTCCAATACCTAGGAAGGTCATCTACCCAAAATTAAGCCTGTCTTTGTCCTTCCAATCTATTCAAGTAAACCCTGTAATAATATAAGTCTGGACTACTGCCTCCTCTGGGGGTTTTATCCAGACAAATCAAAGCACTTCTTTATATTTAGAAATCGTTTAAAGAGTGCATGAATCTAGGTTTGCCCAGAAACTTGTGAAGATTACTTTTCAGAGAATTTTACATTGATGGGACTTCTGATAAGCTAAGGATAAACAAATTTTCATTCTGAAGATGAAAGCAAACATTTTAAAAAACCCTAAGCTTTCTAAAGAGAACTTCCAGGGAAGATGGCAGAGTAGAGAGTTCTAGGACTTAGTCCTTCCACCAAGTCAACTGTTAGAGAGCAGGAACTATCTGAAACAACTATTTTAAAGCTCCAGAGGCCAGAAGAACACTGTATGGCATCCAGGGAAGAACAGGAGGAAGCGGTTGATAAGTTACAGTAAAGAAATATAAAAAGCTCTCCCTGTGCTGCGGCTACCGACATCCATCCCCCACTATCATAGCAGGCCACCACGGGGTCCAGTCCCTGGCTAGCTAATGGCAACAGAAAGGGATATAAAATCCTCTGCCCCAAGTACAAGGGTGAGCATAGCTGAATACTAATGATGGATTTTGATTAGCAAATTTGGATCACTGGGTCCCAGCTCTGTGGGCAGCTATGGTTTCAACATGCCTCAGACAAAGGCAGAGGCACCATTGTTTCAACCTTCCCCATAGAGACTGAAATATACAGAGCTTCCTCCGTGCTGTGGAGACAGTTAGCTGAAGGGCTGCACTTATTGAGCAGGCCAGGAAAGCTCAGCTTTGGGGAGCCACTGGACAAGATTTGGTGGCCTGCCTGACCCCCTCTCCACAGGGAACTTTGGAGATGGTCTGCACCCCCTTTGTGGGTCCCTGGCCCTGTTTTGGCTGGGAAAGACCAACTTGGGAAAGTTCTCCCTTCCTCCCAGAATTTGCCCTCTAGGCAAAAGCTGAGAAACACAAAGAAAGGAGTATAAAAGACTACAGAGGTGGACAGTCTGGGACAAAGGCCTCCTGACTTCAAATACATGGGAGAGGGCAGTATTTCTCTGGGAAAGAGAGGGGAAAACCAAATTCCTGTAAACAGGGAACTACAAAACAACTAACAAGAGAAAGCCCAGGACAAGACAAAGACTCAAAAGACAAGGAAAACCCTGTACACTGCATTCACCTTGGGCAGACCTTCCTGATAGGAGGACTGAAGCTCAACAAAATCTGTCTTATCATCAGCAGGTTAAAAAACCAAGAAACAGACATCTCAGGGAATAAATCCCAAAGTTAACATTTTAAAATATTAAAATATACAGTGTACAGCAAGAGTATAGGACAAAGAAACAGGAAATGATGGCCTACCCAGAGGAAAAGGATAAAAATACAGAAAATACCAACAAAGAAGACGAGAATGTGGACATATTGAACAATGCCTTTAAAAAATGATCTTAAAAATGCTCAAGGAGATGAAGGAAAGTACAGAGAAAGAACTAAAAGATATCAGGAAAGCAATGAATGAACAATATGAGAGTCTTAGTAAAGAGACAGAAATTTTAAAACGGAACAAAACAGAACTACTGGAGCTGAAGACCACAATAACTGAAATGAAACATGCCTAGGAGGGTTTCAAGAGCATACTGGAGCTGGCAGAACAAAGAATTGGTAAACTTGAAGACAAGATGCTTGAAATGAGTCAGGCTGAGAAACAGAAAGAAAAAATAAATATTAAAAGCAAAAATAGCCCAAGATACCTCTGGGACACCATAAAGTACACCAAAATATATACATTATGGGAGTCCCAGAAAGAGAAAAAAGAGAGAAAGGGGCAGAAGGAACAGTCAAATAAATAATGACAGCATAAGATGCACATCCAAGAAACTCAGAGAACACCAAAAGGATAAACATGAAGAAACATGCACCCCATCATATATTGATTACACTATCAAATGCAAAGACAAGGAGAGAGTTCTGAAAGCTGCAAGAGAAAAGCAATGTATTATATACAAAGGAGCCCTAATTAGATTGCGTGCATATTTCTCATCAGAAACCATGGAAACAAGAAGGAAGTGGATTGAAATACTTAAATTGCTGAAAGAAAACAACTGCCAATCAAGAATTTTACACCTGGTGAGACTCTTTGTAAAAAGGGGGAGATATTAAGACATTTACAAATAAACAAAGGTTGAGGGAGGTTATCACCACTAGACCTGCCCTACAAGCAATGCTAACAGGAGTTCTTCAAACTGAAATGAAAGGACAGTAGTCAGTGATTCAAAGTAGCTAAAGGAATAAAGACCTGTGGTAAAGGTAACTATTTGGGTAATTATAAATGCCAGTATTATTGTATTGTATGTTTGGTATGTAACTCTGATTTTTCCTTCCAACAGGTGCTTAAATGCAAATGCATTTAATGATAAATCTAGGTTTTTGGACATACAATGTACAAAAACATGTGGGGACAAGTACAAAAATAAGTGGTAGGGGGACAGAGAAAAATATATGCATATGCTATTGAAGTTAAGTTGGTATCAAACCAAATATAATAGTAATATATTTAGGATATTAAATTTTAACACCATAATAACCACAAGGAAAACAGATGAAAAATATATCTAGATAGAAATGAGAAGGCACACAATGTTACAATGCATAAAGCAAATAAATATAAAAGTAGGTTTTAACAGAAGTGAAAGGTATAAGACTTACAAAGGCTAAATAGCAAAATGACAGAACGAAGTCCTATTATCAGTAATGACTTTAAATGTCAATGAATTAAACTCTCCAGTCAAAAGGGAGAGACAGGTAGAATGGATAAAAGATCATGACCCAACTATATGCTGTCTGCAAGAGACCCACCTTAAAGCCAAAGATACAAGTAGGTTGAAGGTGAAAAGAGGGAAGGAAGACACCGTGCAAGTAGTAACCAAAAGAGAGCTGGGGTGGCTATACTAATATCAGATAAAACCGACTTTAAGTCAATAAGAGTTATAAAGGGCAAAGATGATCATTACATGCTGATAAGGGGACAATTCAATAAGAAGATGTAACAATTATAAATATATATGCACCTAAGAGCAGAGACCTAAAATGTATGAATTAAATACTGACAGATTTAAAGGGAGAAATTAACAGTTCTATAATAATAGTAGCACACTTAAAACACACCACTCTCAATAATGGATAGAACATCTAGTAAGAAGACCAATAGGGAAGTAGAGGACCTGAATGATACTCTAAACCAACTAGACACATATAGAACACTGCACCCAATGAAATGCAAATCAAAACCACAATGAGATACCATTTCACACCCATTAGAATGGCTACTGTTGAAATAACAGAAAATAATTAATGGAGAAGATGCAGAGAAAAAGGAACACACATTCATTGCTGGTGGGAATGTAAAATGGTACAGCCGCTGTGGAAGACAGTTTGGCGGTTCCTCAGAAAGCTAAGTATGGAACCATATCAACCGGAAATCCCACTACTAGGTATATACCCAAAAGAATGGAAAGCAGGAAATTGAACAGGTATTTGTACACCCATGTTCATAGAGGCAATATTCACAATTGTCAAAAGATGGAAGCAGCCCAAGTGTCCACTAACCAAGGAATGCATAAATAAAATGTATTTATATTCAACGGAGTGTTACTTAGCTGTAAAAAGGAATGAAGTCCTGATATATGCAACAACATGGATGAATCCTGAAGACATCATGGTGAATACAATAAGCCAGACAGGAAAGCACAGTTATTGTATGATCTCACTGATTTGAAACAATTAGAATAAGGAAACTCATAGAGTCAGAATCTAGTATATAGGTTACCAAGGGATGAGGTGGGGATAGGGAATGGGAAGATAAGGCTTAAAATGTACAGAATTTCTATTTGGAATGAAGGAATTTTGATAATGGGTGGTGGTAATGACAGCACAACATTGTGAAAGCAATTAACAGCACTGAAATATATACCTGAATATGATTAAAAGGGGAAATGACAGATTGTATATATGGTAACAAAATAATTTTTAAAAATCCATGGAACTATACTACACAGTGAACCCTAAATTAAACCATGGACTATAATTAATAGTACAATTGCAAAATTGTGCTTTCATCAACTGTAACAAATGTACCACACTAATGCAAGGTGCTAATTATAGGAAGGCAAATGAAAATCCTGTATTTTATGTATGATTGTTCTGTAAACCCACAACTTCTATAATAAAGGAAAATAAATAAATCTGTAATAAAAACCAACAAGCACCACAAGCGTTCAAGTTCAAAGGCTGAAAAATATCATGAACTTTAGAAGCTAACATTCCCAAATTGTTTAAAGATCCAAGACATCAGTTCCAGAGATTCAAGAAAAACTTCTCCTCTAGGCAGATGTAGTTAAAAAAAAAGACATCTGAAAAACATGGATTTTATTTCGAAATACTAATATAAATACCACCTGTGAAGTTTTATATTACAAGGATATGGATGTTGCTTTGGAGGAGGCCTGATTCTGATTTACTGAGGGTAGGCTTAATCTAACAAATAAATTCAGAATCTTTCTAAAATTCCTAATCACTATGCTGACTTGAACTTATACTACCTTTCTCGGTTTTAAAAATACATATTATGGAACATTTCCAGTTCTACAACCATACTATACAAATATCCTCCATTTACAAGTGAAGAATTTAAACAGAAATGTTAAATTAGAGGAGGAAAAACCCCTGCCTTTTTCTTCATTCTCAATTCCTAACTTCAATGTCAAGCCAACTTCTAAAAATGTAAGTGTGAGATGTAGAGAAAAACATTTGTCCAGACAGGGATATTTACTATAGCCTAATCAGCCAGGACATTACGCATCTCTAACAATTTTAGTGGGAGAAAGAAAATCAATTATGGAAAATGGGATGCTCTGTAAATGGAGCTTTGCTTCACATGGTGTTCCAAACTTTAGCAGCGAGTGATGCTGACTTCTTCCCAGGTGTTTACATGAACCTCACAATATAAATCCACACTCTCCATGAAGGGACAATTATTCCTAGCAGTCTTCAGCACTTGGAGTGAACAGGAAGGTTGTTTTCACCTTTTACCCTAAAATTCAGTTGGCAACATTTCTCAGCTACATCAGCCTCTTTTAAACACTTGGGTCCCTCGAAAGGAGAAATCACGTTGAAAGTAAAGCCAACTATTTCCCATTCCATTTTTCCCACATTCTTTCTTTCCCTTTTATCATTTATTTTCCTCATTAATTATATGGTAATGTCATTTGGGCAAATGGTGGAAAGTAAAATAAAAACAAGCAAGGAAAACAAATCATCCATAATACCAACCTCCTAGAAGCAAGCTTTGTTAACATTCTGGCAAATTTCCCTCCTGGCCTTTTCCTATAAGCTATGCTATTAGCTGGGATTATGGCTGTCTGCTCCACTACTACCACCACCCTTTTGTTAGAGAATGAACATTTTCCCTTAAAAACTGCATTCCATTTTAGGTTAAAAGAGTGAATCTAACCAGAAAATTGAACTGTGAAAAGAAGATATTCCTTAGGGTGCAAAGCAGGACTTGAGAAAGGTCTGGAATGCTGACCTACCAGCAAGGGTGGTGGAAGAAATTATCTGGCATCATATATGGCAGTTCAAAGTAATAGATGTTAATCTGCCTTTAATAACTTTTTTTGTTACAGAAGTTTTATGTGTTTCAATAAAGATATGCCTATAGCAGGTTTCCATTTAATCAAACCTTACTCCATTTTTAAAGGTTTAATAAGTACCATCCTTAAGTACTAGGATCCAAACCCTCTCTCAGTTAAAGTCCTTGCATATAAAATTCTTAATTCTTACACAAAGCTCAACAAATCAGAAAAAAAATTTAAGAGCCCATTTTTATACATTATAGAAAAATTAATTCTATAAATGTAGAAGTAAACCTGGATCAGCCAGCAAATCATTCACTTATTCATTCTTCTATTGATTGCACAAAAAATTTATTGAGTATTTACTATGTTTTCAATATGTAAATTTCCCCTTCCACTCAAAATAAAAAGGTATGAGATATTTCTGTAAACCATGTTCTATACATAACCATTTTGTACTTAGAAATAAATATAACACTGGATCAACTGGGTAATGGTTGAATTATCTGCAGCTGACTTCTCATTTCTCCTAAGTTAATCTCAATGGCAGCATGCCCCAGACTACCTCACAACACTCTGTGAAGACTAGAACCCAACTGCAAAAGTTATTCTGCTCCTGGGAGAAATAATAACAAGGTATTCTAAAAGCAAATAAAATTCTTAAATTAACTGGTATTGTGAATTATTCTTTCTGCTTCCTGAAATTGATATAATTAAATACTAATTACAAATGTAGATACAAGGGTATATAAAAATGTGTGACGTATTTAAAATAACCATACATAATTTATATACCATATATACATTAGGTATATGTAAAAACATGTATATTTGTGTGAGTGTGTGTGTATATGTGTGTGTGTATACAGAAACACATTTACTTTTTTCATAAATTCTCTAAGGAGCATTTTCTAAGACAATATATTTTTCAATTTGGGGCTGCATGGCATAAATATGTAAATCAGAACTAAAAACTTAAAATTACATCCAGAAAAGATTCCATAGATGTCTACATATTTATATAATATTCAGCACCAAGCTAATATTTCATATTTAGTTACTTACGTTCCATAAAATAAGGCCCAGGCTCAATTCTCCATACAATTTGTCCTTTCTGTGTTCCTGTCACACCCCTGTTTTTAGAATCCCAGAAGTTGGCTGGAGAATTCTCATCTGGAAAAAACAAAGATAAACTTTTCAGCTTAATTACAATCTAGCTTGCCTTTCCTTAGTTCAAAAACTAACACAAGTTCTAAGGTAAGTGGAAAAGAGATAAAGGGGGAAATATTAATGAACAACATTATTCTGAATGACTGCTTCCCAGCAGGTTATTACCCTGGGAGAAGGGGGGGTCATGGTTCCATCTCTAAGATTGGCCAAGAGGGTTGCTGATATCAAAAGAAAGAAATGCAGAGAAAACAAGGGACCAATACTGCTGCAGCTTCAGCAATGAACTGACATAAAAAAGGGGTTGGAGTGAGCTCCCATCTATGCAAACCTCTAGGAAAGAAAGGGCAAGACTGGAAGAATAGAACAAAATTCAAGGTGGGATAAGCAAAAGAGCCATACAGCTATTAAAGTGAATCATAACCTAGACTTGCCATGTGCATGAATGTTATTCAGGATACACTAACCATGTCATCCCATGTGCTAGGGCTCTCTTTTACATTAGGCCAAAGGCAGGAAACCTCAAGCCGAGAAAAGGAAGGAGAGAGAGTTTAGGCTTTCTAGCAGAACTGAAAGGACAGTGATCTGAAGAATAGGCCTAAAAGCATTTTCTAAGCTTTCCAACCTCATAGTGCATAGAAAATGGCACACTGTGGTAAAAGGAAGATGTGCTTACAACTTAAGATGACAGACAAGGGTGTGCTGGCTGCTCCAGGCTCCACCCCACCACCCAGAAGGCTGAAGGGATTCATATTCTAAAATGTGCTAGTTTCAAGCTCTGCCCTAGGGACCTAGAATAGGAAGTGAAACTAAAAACATGAAAAAGACCATTCAGAGATTCTAGGAACACTGAAGTGTGTACAATGACACTGGCTTTTAAAGTCAGATGTACTTCATTTGTTCCCCAAATCCCTTTCCCAGGAGGAAAGATTAGGGATATACTTTCAATGACAGTTGGAATAAACTGAACAGGGTGAAGTAAGAGTTACACTAAAAAAGGAGAGATGGAGAAAAGATCCCAAGCTCAAGGGAATAGTCTTGAGAAGAAGACCTTACTTCTTTTGAGGGTGAAAGAAAGAAAAAGTGGACCAAGGTGAGGGGTTGGGTAACCCAGCTCTGAGGGATTTCTTTCTGTGGTTGACTTTTGGGCTTTCCTGGTTTCATCTATTCATAAACCAAATTACTTTGGGAAGGTAGTCCTTCAATGCCATTTGCATTCAGTACATCATAAACCAAAGGTCCTTTATTATGAAAGACCAAGAAGCAATCACTGTTCTTCATAAGAACGGAAAGGCAGAACCCACTCATGGCATCGCCTCCTCTCTTAGCCAAAATATAGCAAACAACTCCATTCCACCACAGAAATATAATCAGAACACTGATATTCAGAAGGCACTCAGGCAATCACCTAAAATTGGATTTTTAGGATGTCACATGGCTCCTCTGGGTAGACAGTGCTCATTGCCTACCCAAGGAGTTTCTTCCTTGCCAATTGACCCCATTTTTCTTCAAGGCAATCATATGCCCAGGAGGTCCAGACTCCCTTGCAGGTAAGGGTGTCTGTCACGTGGCCTACTTCTGGCCAGAGGGATGTAAGTGGAAGTCTACTGAGTGGCAGTTCTAGGAAAGCTACTCATTTCCTGATAAAAAGGACAGACTCAGCAGGCACAGGCCCTTTGCTCTTCCCACCCCTTCCTGCCTGGGACATGAATGTTATGCCTAGAGACTGCAACCATGACGATGGGAGCCACACACTCAGCATGGCAGTGCATGAACCCAGAAGGAACTGTGATGAATCTTTGCGCCAGGAACCGAGTACCTTCAGTCTTCTTGCTACTTAGGGAAAAAAAATTCTTATGTGGTTAAGCCATTGTTAGATTCAGCTGAACACAATTCCTAACAGTAATACACACTATCCTAAACATTGCTCAATGTTGTACTAATCATTCCTGACCTGACCTGAAATCCCAGTGTTTACACCACTTCTCCAGGTCAGGCAACACGCCAGTGGCTTCACCATCTGAAGACACTTTAACGTGCAGGGGCTGCTTGGACAGGGGAAGGGACTCACATGTTCTCACAAATAAATTTACTTTATTAGCTACTGGTCACTTGAAAGGCACAGCAGGCTGGACCCTGCAGGGAACAGAACACAGGCACAGAGTGTCCGAATATTCAAAATGCTTTTATTTTAAAAAAGTGAATGTGAACATGGGAAATTTTGTAAACATATTGTGACAATCCTTTTTTGAGGCCCCAGGAAAGATGAGGCAGCATCAAATCTAATTTTAAGGAGCAAGCACTATGATCACTGTGATGAAAAGCAACAGTAATAAAATTGTTCTTATTAGTGTGCCCTCAATGCCAGAGTGTTTGCATTTCTGGTATTATGAAACTTTTGTCTCTCCAAGCAAGCAGTTAAGCCAAAGTAAGGACACACTTCTGACATAACAACTTTGGGAAGATGGACCACTGAGGAGCAGGAAGAATAATGGGCTAAGAGTTATCCTAAGAGGTCTGAACCCTGGGCAGAAGTGATGATGCCTCATCCAGATACATGTTTCCTGGAACATGTCAGCATGTCTTGTCCAAGAAGGGTCACTAGTAATTGCTTTCTCTGCCAGCCATGTCCACCCCAAGGTAGAAATACTGAATATCTGTCCTTGATGTTAGAATTGGGAAATTAGGGAGAGCAAGTAATGGATGCTACTTCCTTCCCAGTCCCCTTTACCAAGAACAGGCCCATGTGGGTTTGGATAAGGTGTATATCTGGAATACTCCATTCGGTTAAGTTTATGATGCTTAAAAGAAATAAAGTTTAGCCCCTTGAAGCAGAATGTCTAAAATGTATCAGGAGAATGCATGTTTATATAGACCACAAATATTCCATATATGATGAGAAATTGGTCAGAATTAGAGCAAGCAGGCCCAGAACAGAAGCTTGATGGCTCTGCTATAATTTAAAAAACAAGTCCAAATATCTTAACAAGAAACCACCCTGTAGATGTCACAGAAAAAGAAAACTTCTGTCTTATTCCCCACCAAGCATAGTGCCTGTCATATAGGAGGTACCCAAGTTGATGAATGTTCTGTTTATTCTAGACTGAAATTTTTCCTTGATGGGATTATATTTCTGACACTCCATTATTCATACATACAACACTTCTGCCATCGAGTGGCAACTACCCCTAATTGCAGGCATAAAGTCCTGAGAAATGAATCAATTTAAGGGCACAGAGGTCAAATTATTTGATATGACCACCACAGCCTCCACCACTACTCCAGCTGCTGCTAGCTGGCAGAGCCTGGCCAGCCTTGGGCACACCATGCCAAAGAATGCCTAGAATGATTCTCATCTTTTTCTTTATTTCAAGAAGACCAATTTTAATTGTTCCTTCAGGGTAATTTTTTTCTTTATGTAGGTTAACACCTTCATTTAGGTTGCAGTCAATTCTACTTTAGCCTAGGAATACCTTCAAGGTTGTTGCATTGCCCTGCTCAGATGTCTTTTTCATGGATTTTTGAGGACAAAATATTATTTTCTAGATTGTCTGAGTTGCTCTTCTTTATCCTCATTTTTCACCTGAATTTGGTGATTCAGTCCTTTTAAAATGCCCCCATCCCAAAATAAGAAAAGTAACTGAGTATAAAATAGTAAACCAAAGAAAGGATTCTGAATCCCTACAAGTGAAATGAAGAAATTTTAGAATTTATTTCTTCCTTTAATGGAGGCAAAGTCTGATAGATCAAAGAAATGCAATTGGTCCTTAAAACTACCTATCAATTGTTCCATTTATACTATTCCCATTTCTCTTAACAACTATTCCAAATCTTTCCAACCACCCTCACTTCCCCCACCTAATTCCCAACCTCTTACTTGGAGCAGGATACCTTGCATCCTATAGCATCCAAACATAGATGACACCAGGCATGATCTCCTTGGTTTCTTGATGGGTTTTCTGTACCCATACCCACTTCTTGCCTTCTTTCCCAGGATTCTTGCCACCACCACCACCCCCCTTTTACTGCAGCGCCCTTGACTCGATCTCCTCCATCAGCCACCTTCACTCACCTTGATCTTTAGTCCTTTCCTCTAGAAGAAGCACCTTCCACTCAACCTAGAATCACTTTGGCTTCCATGCTGCACACTCTCCTGTCATTGCTTTTGCTCTTTGACCATTCCCTCTCTTGCCCCCTTTCCTATCCTCATCCTATTTGCCTTCCTACTGGGATTAAAATGTCTGTTTTTCAGTTATAATAGAGTCCATATTATAGGACTGCATATTCCAGATACTTATGTAACTTTCTAGCTTAATATAATTACAATAAAAAGAAACTGGACATGTTTAATATATGTACCTAAATGCCTTCTGTAAATATAATTTTGTTTGGTAGAATTTATGTAAAGTTCGTCTGTTTATGTCTCCTCCACCTTTGTTCTCTTAAAACTTAAGCTGGCTGGACTAAATAGAAAAGCAAAAATACAAAGCAAATCTTCACACCTATCTGTTTGTGAATATTGTGAAACATGATCAAGAAAACTTTTGAAAATATTTGTGCTCACCTTAACAATCCATGATGCTTTTTCAAAATAATTTCATTAATCTTTTTAAAATTACACTTTAGGGCTACTCAAATTAATTCTGTTATTAATGCTGGAATCACTACTAAGTCTCCATCTCCAAGGGAGAAACAAAGTGTTTAGACCTGGGAAATAAAGAGGTAGAGATTACACCACACAGGACTCTTTTCTATTATCTATAAAGTACAGTACGATTTCCTCAGAGCTTGATAGGTGAGAAACAGACTCTATTTCCTTAATTAAAACCACATGATTTTTAGGAAGAACACAGTTTGAGGTCATAAACAAATGCTATATTTAAGCAGACTTATCAACACTATGTCACAAATCATCACTGGCTGCCTTCCCCTTTGGCTATCCTTAATCCTCCAGGGAAATGACTGCCAAATTCCACAGCTCACAATCAATCTCCTGGGGACCGTCTTTAAAATGCTGATACCAGAGATTTGATTCAGTAGTTTTGACTAGTGGCACAGGAATCTGGATTTTAACAAACACCCCAACCAGGTGATCCTGCTGCAGGTCCTACAAGGACCACACTTTGAAAAAGTCTACTCCATGGTTATTTCCAGGGAAGGTGAGCAATCACAACAATGCTGTGGGCTTTGCACATATCCTTGACTGTTATCCCTCTTATTTGTTAGCGTTATTCATTCATTCATTCATTCAACTGCCATTTACTGGCTATCTATTATGAAGTTCAAGAACACCCACTTCCTGCCATTAAGGAGTTGACAGTATAGTCGGAGAAAAAAGGAATATAAGCTATAATACAATGTAAGAGTGCTATGATAGAGGTGTGCATATTTTACTCTTTAAAGGAGGACAGAGGAGGAAGTGATTAGTGCTCCCTATGTGCCTCTGCACTTTTAAAAAAAAATTTTTATCTTTAAAGAAATTTAAAAATCTTAATTTCTATTTTAAAAATATATGTGTGTATGTGTGTGTGTGTGTGTGTGTGTGTATACATATATATATACATATATATATATTTAATGAGGCCCTGCTTTCACGGTCTGTATTCATACTGAAAATCAAAATCAAGCGAGATTTTGCCCTTCTACTCCACGGGAGGTTTCTGCCCTCCCTGAGCTGCCTTAGGACACCTGCGTTATTTGACAGGTGTACCGCCCCAGTCAAACTCGCCCCAAACTCCCCACCTAGCGCTGTCCTGCAGCGGGTTGCACCCGAACTCTCCTTCCGGGGGCTTGACACCAAAAGTGAGAGCCCCTTGGGGCTCGCCCGCTGTCTCCCCCCCACCCAGGCCCCTTCACAGGGTAAATGAAAAAAGAAGAGTAGTGGTATTTCACCAGAGGCCGCAAGGCCCGGGGACCCGTCCCACCCACTTATTCTACACCTCTCCTGTCTCTTCAGTTGCCAGACTAGAGTCAAGCTCATCCCGGTTTTCTTTCCCCTTTGATTCCGTTCCCTTAGCCGTAGCTTCGCTGGATAGTAGGTAGGGACAGTGGGAATCTCTTTCATCCATTCAAGCGCACCACTAATTAGATGACAAAGCATTAGCTACCTTAAGAGAGTCATAGTTACTCCTGCCTTCTACCTGAGCCTCACTGAATTTCTTCACTTCGACATTCAGAGCACTGGGCAGAAACCCGATAGCGTCAACACCCCCGACCCCCACCCTTCGTGCCTGTATACTTTATATGGTTCTGGATCTGTCAAATTTGAGGTGTCACTGGGAGATGCATATGGAGATATCATTTGGAAGATCTGCAAGTCCAAGCCAGGTATTAATATGTCTCATCCATTTCTATGCTTCACTACTTCCTACACCTATTTTTCACCTTTCAAGGTTCATTTTTTGGTTCCATGAGGAGTTATCATAAGCAAAAACAAATGGCCACATTTAGAGCTGAATTCAGTGGTAAAAGTTACTGTTGTCTGGGTTCCAAGATGCTATCTTTTTCTCCTTCAGAAAAGTATGAATAATTATATTAATCTAAAAGGTGATTGTAAAAAAAAAAACACAAACTTGAATGCTTTTTAAAAATTTCACAGAAAACTAACATAATGTAAGCTTACAGAGTTTTACTTTTTCCCCCCAAACTCTTTCTTTTTCATAATGTTTCACACACAGAGATGGGTGTGAAATTATTTTTAAAAGATAATTTTCTTCTGTACATTATTTTTGGATTTCCAGAAAATGTCCTGTGAATAGGCTTTTATGTGGATACATGAGACATGATCAGACCTATCAAGTGTATCTAAACATATTTTGGAAATATTTTGATGCCTATATTAATATTCTCCAAACCTCCATACAGTAATGGAAATAAAATAGGAACAAAAAAGTATTCAAAGCTCTTGTCCTTCTATCAACCCAGCAGAGTTGAGAATAGATGAGAAATTTCATGGGAAAGATGCCATGTGACAGATTGTGCCAAGGAGGTGAAAAAAGATGTCTACAAATTTTCTTTTGCTTTAAAGTAATGCCATCTTCTCCCCACATTTTCTAAAAAATAATAAGATGATTTAAATTTATTTTTAATTACTTTAAAAATACAAATTGAATATAATTATGTCCTGGGACTGGATCATAAAGGGGCCTGGTTTTCTTCAGGCCACACTGGAGAATGAGAAGGCTTGTCCGGGATTTCTGGATTAGGAGAGCAATACTAACCTACGACCCCAAACAAAATTATCATTCTAGACCTGAGCGAAGAGCCACACCTTCACAGGGACTGCTTGACTGTTAAGACTGTGCAAATTTACCAGCATGTACTGTGCATGGAATACCACTGCAATGCAAGGGAAAAACACTGACAATGACTGAGATCTGAATTATATGATGGGGTGGGGGAGGAGAGGTCTGTACAATTGAATATACCAAATAGAGTGCCAATCTTACTACGTGCTATGAAACTTCACAAAGAAACTTCCTCATGTATTTGCAAACTTGGCATTAGTTGCTTTCCTAACCTCCCTTAAATTGCAGCCTCCTCTGGGAGGGAAAAGAGTGTCCCTGTAAGACCAGTTTAGTGATTGCAATCATGATACCATGCCACCAGCTGAGAATGCATCCACTAGGAATGTGGCTTTGGAGCCACTTGAATGGCTACTTTCTTTTAGACATCAGGAAGATTTGCTGAAAATAAAATGCCAGAGATGGGAGGAAAGGACACCAGCACATTACAGGGAAGAAAAAGCATCTGAGGCAGAGAGGCTGCAAGGTCTCTGGCCTTGGGGATATTATGTACTCAAAGGCGTGCAGACCACTGTTTCTGAGGTGGACCTCATGGCTGCCCTGAAGGCAGTACATGGCCAAGTGGATAACAGCTGTGTCGTACATGTTGAATTCAACACTATGCACCAAGGATGAGAGATGTCTTGTTAATGTCTGACTCTACAGGGGGCCATCCACCGGGGGTGGGGGGGGTGCAACCTGGAGACTGAACTGCTTCACTGGGTTCACACTGGGTGATTTATCACCAAGTCCTAACCATACCCTTGAGGAGCCGCCTGAACACTCATACCTCCAGATATGCTGGGCAGAGAGAGGAGCAGGCTCTGCTAAGCAACTTCCTGTGGAAGCTGATCCTAAACTAGTCTATTAAATGCTCATTTCAATGAGGGACGAAACCACCAACAGACCAGTGAGGCAAAACACTTGGGCTTATTTTAGCAAATACTTCCCAAGAGTTTCAGAATACAAGATGTCAAGGAGTTCAGAGCTGGCTTACAGAATAACCCATTTTAAATCAGGTAATGTTGACATATTCTAACGTGTCTCTCATCTGCTCAACACTTCAGTGGCTCCCTACTTCTCTCAGAGTAAAATCCAAGGCCCTATGAAAGACTTACAGGACCCTACAGGACATCCACCTCCAACCCCCATTACAGCTCTGACCTCATATTTCACTGTCCTTTCCCCCTTCCTCCTCAATCTGCTCCAGCCTCTCTAGCCTCGAATGTGTCTGGTCAAGATTCCGCCTCAGGGTCTCTGTCCAGCTGTTCCATTTGAGGCTTAAAATTTTCCAAAGTCTCTAATTTCAAATACACTTTGCTGTCAGCACGTAATTTTCCCCATCATACTTTGTATAACTATTTTCCTTCTGCAAATATGATTTTATAATTAGAATGAAAATCCAAGCTCCATTAAAGGGTCAAGTATGGCCAGCTTGGTAGCTTGGTAAAAACCTTCAACTAGGCCCTTCAAGAATATTCTATAGCAATGACTCTAAAATGCCTCGATTTTACTATGTGCACTAAGGCTGACAGTTTAGAACAAGACTTTCTGCTGCTAAAGAGCAACCACTATCGGCTAGCAACATATTAGGTGACAGAAATTTGGGGGAAATAAGAGAGTCAAAAATCCCTGTCCTTGTGAAGATCATGACCTAGTGGGGAAGGTGATCAATGAGCAAATACATAATATATAATATAATGTAATATAATCTCAGATAGTGGTAACATGCCTTGAAGAAAGAGAGCCAGGGGTAAGGGTGGAGAGAGGTTGATGGTAGGATGCTATTTTACATAGGCTGGTCAGGGAAACATTTGAACAGAGATCTGAATGAAGTGAGGAAGTGAACCACAAGGAGATTTGGGGGAAAGAGCATCCCAGGCAAGAAACATATATGCAAAGACCCTGAAACAGGAGGAACAGCCTATCATGTTCCAAGGAAAAACAAAGTGATGCAGCTAAAACAATGAATGAAGCAAAGAGTGGGAAAAGATGAGATCAGAAAGATATGCAGGGGCCAGCTTATAGGCCACCATCATGATAATAGTAATAATAATCACTCATTAGAGTTTATGTGCTGAGCACTGTTCTAATGCTTTGTCTTTATTAACTCATTTAAGCCTCAAATAACTCTTTGAGGTAGATACTATTATCATCCTCGTTTTACAGATGAGCAAACTGAGGGAGAATGATGTTAATAAACTTGCGTAAGATCAGTTAACTAATAGTACAGGGAGAACCCAGGCTGCCTTGCTCCAGAAACCATGCTCTTCAGCACTATCATGCACTATCCTAGACTACAGTAAAGAGTTTGGATTCCACTCTGAGGCTGAAGAAAAGTCATTGGAGGCTTTTAAGCAGGGAAGTGACATGATCTGCATTTAAAAAGTCATTCTGGGTAGAGGAAGCCAAGATGGCGACAGAGTAAGGCGCTCCTGGAGTCAGCTCGTGCTACAGGGCAGTTAGTAATCACCCAGAGCTATCTAAAGTACCTGTTAAGGGGCCCCAGGAGATCAGAAGAGTATCCTGAAACATCCTTGAAAGTATGGAAGAAGGAGACTGCCCACCTTCAGAGAGGATTAGTGAGTAGAGCTGGTGCCCATGGCACAAACCGCCTCGGGAGCTATTCCGTGGCTGGAGTTGGAAGCTCCATTTCCCAAAAAAATGGGGGAGGAAGACACGGTGTGGCACCAACTTCAGCGGTGGGCTTAAGGATAATCCTAGGAACAGCTAAACTTTGAGCCTGTCCGGTCAGAAGGAGGCTGGTAGCTGCCATTTTGACTCTGCCCCCAGCATGAGGGGAAGCGGGACTGATTGAAAATCACAGTGATGGTAGGGACCAGCTTCTTTCCATCCAGATCAGGCTGCAGCTCTAGCCTAAACCCCAGCCCCACCTCCGACAGATAGGAAGCTAGGGGGACCTGTACCACCTCTCTGGGAAACTGCAGGCCATGCCACAGAGGCCGGTGCCCATCCTACTCCAGCAGTGCAAGCCACCTCAGGAACTATTCTGGGACAAGAGTTGGAAGCTCCATTCCCCACAAATGGTGGAGGAAGAGACAGTTGTCCACCGACTTCAGCTACTGATTAGTGGACTCGACTGGCTAAAGTATAATCCTAGAAACAGCTAGGGTTTCAGCCTGTCCAAGTTGTAAAGAGTCTAGTAGCCGCCATTTTGACTCTGCCCCCAGCATGAGGGGAAGCCTGGCAGACTGAAAATCCAGTGAAGTTAGGGACTGGTTTCTTTCCACCAAGATCACACTGCGCCCTAGCCTGGGCTCCAGCCCCACCTCCAGCAGAGAGGAAGCTGGCGGTACTTGCACCAGGCTCCCCAGGCAACTGCAGCTGCTCTCTGCCAGCACAGATTGAATAGTCGGAGACCTGGGGATACATCCCCGCACCCCAATAGGATAGGAGAGGAGCTGGGTATCCTTGGCTTCTCCAGGCAACGGCAGGCATTTTCAGCCCACATGAACTGGTTTGTTGAGTGCCTTTGAGCCCATCTCAACCTTTGTCCCCCCATAGGATAGGAGGGGGCTGGTGTTCCCTCAGCCTCTCAGGGCAACTGCAGGTGCTTTTGACCAGCACAAACCTGACCGTTGGGCACCTGTGGCTCCAACCCCATCCCCAATAGGACGAAAGAGGGACTGTGCTTGCCCAGCTTCTCTAGGTAACTGCAGGTACTTTTGGCCCACACAGCCTGGACTGGTGGGTACTTGTGGATCCACCCTCACCTCCCAATAGGAAAGGTGAGGGCTGGTGTTTCCACAGCCTTTCCAGGCAATGGCAGACACTTTCAGCCTACATGGACTAGGCTGTTGGGTGCCTATGGATTCACCCCCACCCCCAATAGGATAGGAGGGGTCTGGTATCTCCACAGCCTCTCCAGACAATGGCAGGTACTTTCAGCCTCCAGGGACTGGAGATAGAAACAACCCAAGTGTCCATCAACTAATGAATGGATAAACAAAATATGGTATATGCATACAATGGAATACTACACTGCAGTAAGAAGAAATGAAATTGGGACACATATGATAACATGGATGAATCTTAAAGACATTATACTAAGCGAAGTAAGCCAGACACAAAAGGACAAATATTGCATGGTCTCATTATTATGAACTAAATACAAAGAATAAACACATGGAGTTAAAACCTAGATAGGTTATTAGGAGATAAGAGGAGGGTTGAGAAGATCTACTGATGCTTAATGTATGTAGAAGTTTCAATTAACTTGACTGTAAAAGTGTGGAAATGGATAGAGTTGATGATAACACATTATAGTGAGTAGCAGCTGGTTTATAAATGGGATTGTAGCTGAAAGGGGTAGTCTGGGGAAGTAAATGTCAACTGAAAAAAAAAGCTAAAGAACAATCTATGGACTGAATAACACAGTGAACCCAGAGGTGGATGAGAATTGTGGTTAATGTTACAGATGCAAGAGTGTCCTTCTGTGAGCAGAGTGGATATATATCACCATTGCAGGGTGGTGGGAATATGGAGAAGCATGGGAAAACCACAATTGGCTTGACCTATAGACTGTGGTTAATAGCAATACTATAATATTCTTGCAATAATGCCAAAGACGTACTGTGTTGATAATGGAGGGGTATGGAAAAAGTGGGCCAAATGTACGCTATGGACCATTGTTGGTGGTAATAGTCTGATGATATTATCTCATAATCTGTAACAAATGCTCCACCACGGTGTGGTGTGTTGGTGAAGAGGTGTTGTATGGGAATTCCACACATTTGCATGATTGTTTTGTAAGTTCACAACCTCTGTAATAAAAATATATTTTTAAAAAATAGGGTGGGTTGGGGGGGAAATACACCAAATGTAAGATAGGGACTATAGTTAGTAGCAATATTTTGAAGATGCTCTTGCATAGTTTGTAACAAATGTTTCACAACAATGCAAGGTGTGGGGGAGGGGTGATGTATGAGACCTCTGTATGATGTTATGCATGTTTATTTTTAAGGTTCACAATCTTTACTATACAACTATTGTTTACACATGTTCATGTATGAATGATATACATCAATAAAAAATTACATTAAAAAAAATTCATTCTGGCTGCTTGTGCAGAATAGACTGCAGAGGGGCATGTTGCTTCATGCCCAAGCCAAGCACCAAGTTTTGGAGCCATAACCTGGACATGACCCTCCTCCCATCTCCATCCTTCCTGTGCGGACAGAGCTGCAGCAGATATAAATACCCATGCTCAGTGGAAAAGTCCATGAGCCAATTTCAGACTCTTCGGTTCAACAAGCCTGTCAAGTGACTCATCCACCTCCAAGTCTTCTTCTAGCCAAACCACCATCCTATAATTTCACTCATTAAGTAGACCATGCTCTCCCTCCTGCCTCTGTTCAAACTACTGAAAGGCC
>JAQZBX010029755.1:0-27072 GCA_029593785.1 Cabassous unicinctus
AGTTCACGCTCTCAGAGCTCTGCAGCCCGCGGACCCCACTCTTTAACTCCATTCACCTCATTATTAGGGCTCTTAGCTGTACTGCTGGTAGAGGGAGCCCCAAGTTCAATCAGGAAATCTTCCAAAACTTCACTTCGAGATTTACTTTAACTCAAAGCTAATTTTTCTAGAGAAATGCTATCAATGGAGCTTAGCGTCGTTTAGCTCATAAAGTAGCTACTTTTAACTCAGAAACACCTGCCCAGCCCTTAACAAAGTGTGGAGGCCAGGAACCCGAACACCAGCCAGGGCATGTGTCAGCGGGAAATACAGGGTTCCAAGCCAGAAAGGAGAATGGAAGAAGTTACTTCTCCTTGATTCTGGCTGCCACCACGGGCACACACAGCCAGCCTGAAAACCCCAAGGGCACATTTCTCCTTCCAAAGAGGCAATCCGTCATTTGCCAGCATCTTCCACCAAAACAGAGAAAACCTTACCTGCTTTCAACCCATCCTTCTTAAGAGTAAATAAATACAAGAGTGCTAATGGGTAGACTACACAATGAGGCTAAAGACCAGTTACTTTAATTCAAAATGCAACAACACAAACCAGAGGAGCAGGAGCTGACGGCTTGACTTCATGATACCTCAAACTTTCTAATCTAAAGAAGGATAAAAATACTGTACTGCAAATCTTGAAACTCTGGGGTTCCTCCATCAGTATTTGATACCTCAAGTGTTAAATCCACAAATGGAAAAGGTCTACATTTGGTACTAATAACACTTACTGGCCACATGTGGTACCTTAGACATATGCAGGTAGCAGAATTTCTCTGCTGTGCAGATAGAATTCATTTGTATAAATGAACAAAAACCTTAAATTTGCACGTTTTGCTGTTAAAATCCTCACTGAAATTCTCATTCTGTCAACTGAAGAGCTGTAAAACAGACATGATTTCAAAGAGTGAAATCATCACAGTAACCAGGGCAGGGTTGCTCACGAAGGTTTTCAGCTGTGGATTTTAGAATCACGAAGAAGGTGCTGGCGAGGGGAAATGTGAAGTCACTGCTTAAGGGAGTAGGATTTCCTCTGGGAATGATGAAGAAGTTTTGGGGCTTGATAAAGATGGTGACAGCACAGCATTGTAAGTGTGCTAAAACCCACTGAATTGCACACTTTAAAATGGTTAATTTTTTGTTGTGTGAATTTCACTTCAATAAAGTAAGTTAAATTTTAAAAAGGAAAAGGTATTCAGATGAGCATCCAGTGCCACAGCCAGGAGACCCTGGGAAAGTCCTGCTAGAGCCCAGTGTAGGGTGAGGACATCAGCCAAAGCAGCCGAGGGAGCCTCGGTGCCTCCAGCGGGGCCTAAAAATCTAAAGGAGACGCCCGCCCTAGGAGCAGGCAGCTCAGCAGGCAGCTCAGAGCTAAACCCAGGGCTCTCAGCTCACTCGCACTAGTGTTTGTCCTGCCTGCAGACAAAGGCTCACGCAGCCACCTCCGCGTGGAACGCTGCCCACCGAGACCCGCCTAAAAAGGACCTCTTTTCCTCCGGCGTTGAAGCAGCTGCAATTAGAGCAAATAGTGGCTACATTATAAACTTCCTTCTACTTTCAGAAGTCTCTGGCACAACAGTTAAATGAAGCAAACATTCAGCGATCTAATTGTAAATTAGATTTTCTTAGCTAGCCTTGAAACACCACTCATGATTAAGAAGTGGTAAACAATTATTTTTAGTATCTAACTACAAATATCTTTTTTAAAAAATAGGTATGTGTAATATGACCTCAATGGAACTGCCCTTTTGGAAAGCAATTCCAACCACCATAAAAATGGATTTTTTGTCATCATGCTTTAAGTGGAAAACTTGGAGCATGGGCTCAGGTCACAATCCCCTTTCTCTGAGAGGAGCCCCTTCTGTCCACTGAGGTGGTTCCCGTGACAAATGAACGCAGTTATTAGCCCAGGTGTAGACACCTGCTCTCCAACAGGGACAGATGCACCCCCAGGATTTGGAATTGAAACAGCCAGCGAGGCTAGTCTGGTCCTGGCACTGAAGATGCACAAGTACAGTCCCTAGGAGCAGAAACCTTCCCCACACACCCAGAAGCAGGGAAGCCACCCAGAAGGAGAGAAGAGAGCCACCAGCATTCCCAGACAAGCAGGGAAGCCACCCTGCAGGAGAGAAGAGAGCCACCAGCGTTCCAAGACAAGCAGGGACGCCACCCTGCAGGAGAGAAGAGAGCCACCAGCATTCCAAGACAAGCAGGGAAGCTGCCCTGCAGGAGAGAAGAGAGCCACGAGCGTTTCCGAGACAAGCAGGGAAAGCCACCCTGCAGGAGACGAGAGAGCCACTAGCAATCCAAGACAAGCAGGGACGCCACTCTGCAGGAGAGGAGAGAGCCACCAGCGTTCCAAGACAAGCAGGGAAGCTGCCCTGCAGGAGAGAAGAGAGCCACCAGCGTTCCGAGACAAGCAGAACGGGGATCAACTGACTGCTCCCTGCCTTGGTTCCTGACAACTCCCCTGATACCAAGTTCTGAGAAATACCATGTACCCCTATAAAACCTATTCATTTTTTGCATGAGTTTTCAATTGATTTCTATTACTCTCAATTAAGCATTTTAAATAAACTGTTCCCAAAAATTTATCATAGGAAAACATTTAAATGAGGATTTTTAGCATATTTTTACAACTGTGATGACTTAAAAACAAAGTAAATGTCAAAAACAGGGCACTGGGGAGTGGATGCAACTCAGTGGTTGAGCACCTGCCTCCCATGCATGAGGTCCCAGGTTCAATCCTCAGTACCTCCTTTAAAACAAACAAACAACAACAACAAAACAGGACTGATTAGAAAGTTACAGCATAGGTTCTCAAAGAAACAGAATCTTTAAAAAACTACATGGTTTAGAGAACTAGGAAAAATACTTGTTTTATGACTCAACCATGTACATAGAAATAGAACATGGGTAATGGAATCAGTAGATGTAAACAGAGAGACAGCAGGTTATGGCTATTTAATTTCCTGTTCATTAAAACCAGGAAGAAAAATCAAAGTAGGACTAGCTCAGTCTTCTTTATAGTTGAAAAAGAAACCACTGGCTTCATGGAGATGACTATGTATGGGATGAAAATGTGACATAGGACCTATAATTCTCCCTAGGAAGGGTCTCTCCTTAGGTGTGTGCTCAGAGCTGACCCCCTATGGTCAGCTACAGGCAGCCAAAACATAGATTGCGAAAACCCTGCGTCTCCTGAATTTCCATTTTCCAGGTTACACACTTTGCTGCTACTAATCTGTCCCACTGAATAGCTTTCTATTGATTCTATTGATACAGCCTTCTAATATTTCTAAGGCTACTTCTGGTTTCATAGAGAAAGAGCTAAAGGACTAATAATGACGACATTATTTATGGAATGTTTGTGTACCTGGCTCTGTTTTAAGTAATTATCATGTAAATGACTCATGTAATTCTTACAATATCCTAATGAAACACAAAATGGTAAAGTTACTAGCCCTTAGTCCAAAAGTTAGAATATGGCAGAGAGAGGCATCAGGCAGATTCCAGGGTCCGAGCTCTTGGACTAACATTGTTGAGTCTCGGTCTTACACACGGAGGTCGTGCTAGATAGTTCCCCCACCTTACCGCTGCCCTTCCCAAGCCCTCTCACCCTTGCTGTGGCCACACCTAACTCATCGCCTCCGCACAGGGGTTCCCACCAGGGCCGTGCACACCCCGCCGTTTTCACACACGGCTCCCCCTGCTCAGCGCCAACTCTCACGTGTCTCACATTCAGCTCAGACGTCGCCGTCTCAGGACGGTCCTCCTCGACTCCAGGTCTTGCTTAGTAACCCTGCTCTACCTGCCCGCCTTTGTGTGGTCTGTTGCACCTGCAGCTTCACCTGGCGTTTTGCGCTTCTCGAGGGCTCGGGCACGTCTTTCTCACGTCTGAAGCTCGGGACTGGGTCGTGTTGGCATCTCTCAGCACTCAGTGGATGTCTGCAGAAGGCAGAAGGACTGAATCCTCCCAACAAAGCCAGGACGCGTCAGGGGCCAACTTGCCCTCTTTGTAGCAGCATCTAACGGGGAATGCAGATGGGGTAACTTATATAAAGTCCTCACTGCAAGGCCTGAGACAGACGACAGGAGAAGTGAGCTCCTTTCTGTCTTGAAACAAGGTCAGGACCGTTTAACTCGATCTGGAGAAAGGAGGCAGCAACACACGCACACATAGTGAATTAAACAGTTTTTTAAAGATGAGGCTAATGTCAGATGGGGAAGGAAGAAAGTGATTTTTAGTTATCTAAGATTATTTGTGAGATGGAGAAGCAGTGACATTTGATGGAGACAATGAATGGATCTAAAATCAGTTTCCTAACATTTCCAAATTCACAGAAGCAGCTTAAATTCCAATCAAGAAAGCAGACAGAAACTTCTGTCTTAATCTATGATGGAAGATTCTGTAAAAGAATAACACTGCTACCAAGAAAAGCTTAAAAAGTCAAATAAAAATATTTTTTTTAAATCTGTATGACAGCATCAGGGAGTTGCTAAGGGGCCAGATTTCAAAGAGATAAAAAGTTCACTGAGGCATTTGATAATCAAGGATTTAGGACAAAACACTAAGAATGTAATAAAGCATATAAAAAGCAGAGTAGAGTTTTCAGCAGTTTCTTGGTGGTGAAGAGACAGAAATAAGACTTCAGGAACCACCAGGGAGGTAGAACCCTGTGAAATATCCCAGGGTCTTAGGACAACTGAAGGGAAATATTTAGGAATTGGATAAAAAGAAGTAGAAAAGCCATACAAAGACTGCAAACCAGCAGCTTTAAACTAGTAGAAGCTCCTGGCACCCTTGGTGACCCCTCGCATGCCCACTCCCCAGCACAGCAGGGAGCCTGTCTGCCCATTGGGGTCCCTGGCCCTGTTCTGGAAGGAGCAGAGTAAGTCCTATGCACATAATGAGGTGCCTGTCTGTTGCTGCCAATCCATGGGGTGACAGCTGAAAAAGTGAACCAAGAAACACTTCTCCAGTTCAACCACCCAGAACTTGCCCTGCAGGCAGAAACAGCTGGAGGACAAGCTGCTTGTTGGATACAAACTCAAGAAAAAGACACCTCAGTGCCAAGATACCAGAATTAACACACAAAAATATTAAAATGTACAATATGAAAAAATAGATTATAAGAGAAACAAAAAAACAGGAAATGATGTTTCCAAAGGAACAAGATAAAAATTCAGAAACTAACAACAAAGACAATTCATCTTAAATTCAAAGACACAAGTAGGTTGAAAGTGAAAGGATGGAAAAAAATATATACCATGCAAATAGTGACCAAAAGAGAGTTGGGGTACCTATACTCATATCAGATAAAATAGACTTTAACTCAGAAACTTTTATGATGGACAAAGAAGGTCACTACATACTGATAAAGGAGTCCATTCAAAGAAGAGATAAAAATTATAAATATGTATGCACCTAATGGCAGAGTCCTACAATATGTAAAACAAATATTGACAGATTTGAAGGGAGAAATATTTTTCTGCATTAATAATACGAGAGTGAAGTCAATACACCACTTTCAATAATGGATAGAACATCTAGACAGAAGATCAATAAGGAAAGAGAAGACTTGAACAAGAGTATAAACCAGCTAGATCCCGACATATATAGAACATTTCACTCAACAGCAGAATGCACATTATTCTCAAGTGCACACGAGTCATTCTCCAAGGCAGCCCATATCTTATGTCACAAAACAAGTCTCAAAAAATTCAAAAACATTGAACTCATACAATGTATCATTTCTGACCACAACAGAATGAAGCTAGAAATCAATAACAGAGGGAGAACTGGAAAATACACAAATATGTGAAAATGAAACAATTCACTCTTAACCACTAGGTTAAAGAAGAAACCACAAGAGACATTAGGAAATATATTGAGGTGAATAAAAATGAAAACACACCAAAACTTATGGGATGCAGCAAAAGCAGTGGTGAGAGGGAAAGTTATAGCTCTAAACATTTACATTAAAAAAGAAGGAAGATTTCAAATCAGATACCTAACCTCACAACAGGAGGATCTAGAAAAAATAATAAGCAAACTAAACCCAAAGTAAGCAAAAGGAAGAAAAATAAAGATTAGAGCAGAGATAAATGGACTAGAGACTAAAAAAGCAATAGAATCAACAAAACCAAGAGTTGATTCTTTGAAAAATTCAATAAAACCAATTAGCTAGACTGACAAGAGAGAGGATACAAACAGCCACCAAACTCACAGAAATAAAAAGGATTATAAGCAACTACTATGAACTATACACCAACATATTAGATAACTTAGATAAAATGGTCAAATTCCTAGAAACATACAAATACCTACATTGACTCAAGGGGAAACAGAAGATCTCAACAGACCAATAACTATAAAGAGATTGAATCAGTAACCAAAAACCTCTCAACAGAAAAGCTGAGGACCAGAAGGCTTCATTGGTGGATTTTACCAATATTCCAAAAGAATTCACACCAGTCCTGCTCATACTCTTCCAAAAACTTGAAGAGGAGGAAACATTTCCTAACTCATTCTATCAGGCTAACATCACCCTAATACCAAAGCCAGATAAAGATACGACAAGAAAAGAAAATTACAGATCAGTATCCCATATGAATATAGAGGCAAAAATCCTCAACAATAAACTAGCAAACCGAATCCGCATATTAAAAGAATTATACACCATGATCAAGTGGGATTTATCCCAGGGATGCAAGCGCACATATGTTGTTGTAGGAATGAGAAATGGTTCAGTCACTGTGGAAAGGAGTTTGGCAGTTTCTAGAAAAGTTTAACTTTTTAACATAAAATTAAACGTAAGACCCAGCAATTGCACTCTTAGATATTTACCCAATTGAAATGGGCACATATATCCATACAAAAGACCGGAATGTGAATGTTCATAGGAACTTTCTCAAAATTGCTAAAAACTGGAAATAACACAAATGTCCATCACTGGTGGATGGATTAAAAAAAATGTGATACATTCATATGATGAAATAGTGCTCAACAACACAAAAAAGATACAAACCACTGATACGAACAACATAGATAGATGGATCTCAATCACATATGTTAACTGAGGGATGCCAGGCACAAAAGCCTACCTACTGTCTAATTCCATTTATACAACTTTCTGGGAAAGGAAAAACTATGGGGACAGTTCTCAGATCAGTGGAGTGGAGAGGACCGAAAGTGGCCCAAGGGAACTTTTGGAAGTGATGGAAATTTCTATATTTTTATTGTTGTGATGGTTATACAACTGTATGCTTGTCAAATTCATTGTACATCTAAAAAGGGTGAATTTTGCCATATGTACATTATACCTCTATGAACCCAATTTAAAAATAAAGAAATGGGAGCCAACGTAGCTCAGTGGTTGAGTGCCTGCTTCCCAAGTGCAAAGTCCTGGGTTCAATCCCTGGTACCTCCAAAATAAAATAAAATAAACTGAGCTTGGAAACCAAACCGAAGCTACTTAGATTCCCCTAAAACTTCCGTTTTCTAATACTGGATAATATTCATTCATCACGTTTACGGAGTGCCCACTGAATGACAAACACTCTTCTAGGTGTATTATAGAGTGAACAACATACACAAAAAATTAACCCAAATACACAAACAGATTGTGGTCAATGAAGAAAGGCACAGATGCTGTGATGCTGTGATGTGGCTGGCATCACGGAAGGCGTCTCTAAGAAAGTCACACTTTAGCTGAGACCTGTAGAGTAAGGCGCAAGGAGTGGGAAGGCTTCTAATGTAACCTTATGCCAACAGTCGACAGCAACACAACAGTTTAAGCATAGGAAGTGTGGTTCCTTTTTAATATTTTTGGAATAATTGGGAATGGGACCTCCTGATAAGAGCCCAGACTTATGAAGGTCTTAGTACAGCACTGTGGCAGTGGCCAGGATACCAGTTTGGTAAACCAAACTCCTCACGCTATGGGGATGCAGCTCAAAGATACCTCCTAGACTTGGTTCAGAGACACTGCTCTAAACTCACAGACTGCTGGCTCCTTGGGAATTGCTTCCCCTGGACTCTTCTCTACTGACCTCCAAACGCTGAGAGTTCTGCAAGGACCAGCCTTTTATCCCCTTCTCTTCCTACACTCTTATCTTTCTTTAAATACATTTTGTTTGATGACAACTCCCACAAGCAAATCCCCAGCCCTGCTCTCTCCCCAGAGCTCCAGACTTGCATACCCAACATCTCTATGTGCTTACTTCACAGGCCTTTTGAACTTTACAAGCTTAAAGAGAGAACCCAGCAGATTTCCGGACACCTACCAACTTCCTTCTTCTTCCAGCGTTCCTCATTGCCCAGTAAAAGACCCCACGATGATCAAGCCAAAAACCCAGGAGTCACCTCCAATTCCTTTCTTTCCCTGGGACCCCAATAGCAACTCCAATAGGTGCTGCCTTTAAAATCCCAGATACAATCATTTTTCACCTCCACCATTACCCCCTAGTCCACTTGCGTGGCTGTGAACCTACAGAATAGTTTCCACCAGAAGTCGATGGGCATTAAGACCGAAAAAGAAAGCAGGCCACTCTGTAGAGCAAAACAGCGGCAATCTACCAGGGAACTTACAGGCTGGGAAACTGGTCCTGGGCAGCCACAGGGCGTCCAGAGGAGCACTCCATGCCATGCAGCAGTTACAGGGGGTTATATGGGGGGGAACAAGGAAGGCTCAGGGCCAAGCTGGGATTTGCAAGATGGTAAACATGTCTGAAGCTACTGACATGCAGCAGGAGTGGTTCGAGTACAGATAGCAATCAGCTATCATGCTTAGGAATGTGCACGTGGGCTCTAGGACCACTGGCGGGGGAGGGGGCTGTTTGTCTTATCTAGAAATTTATGGCTTTTCTGGTTGATGGCCGCACACCAACTGTCCAGCTACCATTCCTCTCTCTCCTGGGCTACTAACTGGGCAAATCATTATTCTCTTGCCCCCTACAATATATTCTCCATACAGCAATTAGAATGGTCCTTCTGAATTGTAAATTTGTTCATGACATTCCTCTCTCAAAGCTCTCTGTCCAAGGACCCCTGAAAATCAACAGCCATCCATTCCTAACCCTGTGAAGATCAAGGACCACCCATTCCTAACCCTGTGAACATCAATGGCCACCCATTCCTAACCCTGTGAACATCAATGGCCACCCATTCCTAACCCTGAAAAGATCAATGGCCACCCATTCCTAACCCTGTGAAGATCAATGACCACCCATTCCTAACCCTGTGAAGGTCAGCGACCACCCATTCCTAACCCTGTGAAGATCAAGGACCACCCATTCCTAACCCTGTGAAGATCAAGGACCACCCATTCCTAACCCTGTGAAGATCAATGGCCACCCATTCCTAACCCTGTGAAGATCAATGACCACCCATTCCTAACCATGGTTCAAACAGAACGCTGTCCTCCTCTTATCTATCAGACCTCCACAAGCACCTTGAAGGCTGGGAAGTGCTGGGAATTCTGGCAATTTGACCGTTGATTGTTTAATCACACAATTTCTAAAGTGATCTGATTTCAGCTATAATAGAAAAAAAAAGTCTTTAAAATAAATATTAAGTTTCAAATATGTTATACTCCATCAGTAAACAGCTACCATTTGTGAAAGTTTATGTCTCACTTTCAGACTGAAGGTCATATGACTCCAACATAAAATTCACACCATATATATACAGTTATTAGCAAATTAAATAATCCTCCTAGAAACTTATTTTAAAATGTATAGATCTTTGTTTAAAGGAGGTGTTGTCTGCAGTTTCCAAACAATGCTTCACTTTGTGTTCCCAAACAGTACAGGAAACAAGGCATGCTATTGTTTCAATTCTTCAGTCTTAACTGTGACTAATATTAAATACAAAACAGTTTCTTGCAAATTAGAAACATCTAGAAATGCATTCCAGTAAGCCCAGTCTCATAAAAAGAATAGCCTCCAATGTTTATTTTTGTTTCTCAAGTTTTAAAAAGTCATTTGCTAAAACTCTTACCTCCCCCGATGCAAACAGTAAGAAAACACAGGTCCCCGCATTTCCCACAGCAGTCTCTGGACACCCTCCCCATGTGCGCCCTCCGTTCCTTAAGTGAGCATCTTCTGGCAGCAGGAAGGCAGCAGTGGCTCCGTGCCACTCCGTCCCTCCTCCTAAGCTGTGACTATTTTTAGGCCCGCGGCTCCGCGGCTCCCCTCTGATTCCTGACTTGGGCCTGGATAATCACGAGGCAGAGTCTGCAGAAGAAATCCTTCAGAAGCCAGGCAAGTCCTGGTAGCATTAGCAACACTCCTCGGCGGCCACAGCAAAGATCACCTGAGGGCTGCAAAGAGAGGCAGCCCTGACCCCTACGACCCACTGCCCTGGGCAGGCTCCCGCTGCAAACGTGCAACACAGTGTCCTTGACTGCATCAGCTTCCAGAAGTCAAAGCTGAAAGAGATTTACTGCTCTCTGAAGAAGTTTGACCTGTGTGCCAGAGAAGCTAAAACAGCTCACCCACGAGTTTTTCCCCTGTCATATCTGTTAGCAGCATGGGAGGTTTCAGATTTGTGTAGCAGCCCTGGAACAAGGTAGCTATTGGTAAAAATATTCACAGAAAAATTCAGTCACCCTTCAAAAAAAGACTAGTATACCAAGACAGTGTAGTAAGTTAAATATCCCCTGTGCTATTTGAAAATCTAACCATATCCTATAACATCTCTAATTGAAGCAGGGCTACCAGAAACAATAACTAGATAACGCTCATGTTTAAACTGTGCACCTTCTACTGCCACTCCTCTAGAAAAGACAGCTGCAGTAATGTGAATTTTAAGAACTATAAATTAAACATAAATGTTTAGTTAGTTTTTCCATCTCACCACTAAAATGAAGAATAACCTCAAACTAAATTTGAATATTTTAACCACCGAAATCTGATGGGAGAGCACACCAAAAACTTACAGAAAAATATACTTTTATATTTCATAGTCCACCTTTCCTCCAAGGACATCATGCCATATCAAAACTGATCTCATTCATTTATCCCTAATTTGGATTTTGTGAAGAAAGGCATTACCTATTTCTATGGTGTCAAAAGCATTTGCTCTCCATATTTCTACAGATAACATCAAGTGAAGACCTGATGAGAATATCGAGTTACACGTTGGCTCAAGTATTTGAGAAGACAACCTGGCTGGTCTCAGAGCTGCAAGTCCAAGGAATAAAGAAGAGTCACTGGCCCTTCACAGGCCCTGGCTTTGCTCGCTGGGCTCTCTGGCCCTCTGTCGGCCAGGTACCCGGGTAAACCCCCCCCACAGTCAGGATTCTCCAGGGACTAACTATGGGCGTGTGCCAGGAGAACAAAGAAGTACAACATGGACTTCAGGAAGCAGAAAACCCAGCCAGGTCCCCGCCCTTTCCCTCTTGAGCAAAACAAAATCTCATTGCTCAGAGACGGACTGCTCTTTGTATTTCTTAAATGGGAGTGTAGGAAGAGGAGCCTACAGGATCTTAGAATCTCCTCAGTCGACACGGAGGAAGAGATGGTGGAATTTCCTTAAAAAAGAAGAACGGCATTCAGTGCGCATGCTGCTGTGCTATGAGAGGAATTCTGGAATTCACAAAGTGGGCTTTGCTCAGCTTTATAATTCTAAGGCTAACGTGTTTCATGCAAAGTCCTCAGCTCTAGGAAAGCAGTCCTGAGTCTGGCTCCCAACATATTAGGGCTTGACTGTGGCAGCCTTTAAAACCACTAGCACATGGGGAAGCAGCTGTGGCTCAAGTGGTTGGGCTCCCGTTTACCACATGGGAGGCCCCAGGTTCGATTCCCGGGGCCTCCTGGTGAAGGGAAGCCGGCCATGGCGTGGTGAGCTGACGCAGCAAGATGACGCAACAAGGGGAGACAAGCAGACACAGAAAACCGCACAGCAAACGGACACAGCGAGCACAAGCAGCAAGGGGGGATAAATGAATAAATAAAATAAATCTTTAAAAAAACCACTAGTACAAGAAAGTCACTCGAGACAGAAGCCCTTAGCTAACTACCTTCGGCAATAATTCTCTACTCAGAGAGCTGCTCAAGAGGACTCCAGCCTCAGCGGCAGTCAGGGCTCAGGCCGGGCCAATAAATCCCAAATCGACCAAGGCCGAGACGGCTGCCCCCATCCTGACAGGCCTGGGCTCTGATGGCACGACAGGCCGGCTCAGGGTGCAGAGGCCTGCACAAGGCCAGAGACGCATGCAACGGAGATTTGCACCTAGAAATGGGAGAGAAATGGTTTACCTGCTCACCCAATTAATATTTGTGGAATTAAAAAAAAATTTTTTTTTTAATGAATTCCATTCATTTTTAAAAAAATGAATTCCAGTGTATACTTAAGATTTTCTCCAAATAATTTCAACTCCTTTATTAAGTATTTTAATCAAAAGTTGAATAAAAATAACATCTCTAGTTTTAGATACTAACTTCCACCCACTTTTATAGGTGAGACTAAATCTATCCCTGCCACTCTATATGTAAGACATTTTAGCAGGCAAACTCATTCTTATCAATTTTTTCACAACTATCCAAGAACTAAATAATCCTTGTGTAATTTTTATTCTATTCAGAACCTCCAATTAGGTACAAAAGGAGGAACCAACACAAAAGCACTAGAACAGTCCCAGAGCAGCTCAGTGGCTGCAGAATGCAAGTCGGTTACATCATATACCAAACAAGACAGTCCCTGCCTTCAAGGAGTCTTCAGTAGACAGGTAGGTACACGTAAATAATTACAGAACCTACAAAGGGAAAAGTAACCAGAGCCCGAGGGAACTCAGCGGGCGGGCTCTGCTGCTAGGGACATGGAATTAGGAACTCAGTAGGCTCTACTGCTAGCAATGTGGAGGTGGGAACTCAGCAGGCTCTGCTGCTAGGAATGTGGAGGTGGGAACTCAGCGGGCTCTGCTGCTAGGGACCTGGAGAAAATGGGAATCAGCAGGCTCTGCTGCTAGGGACCTGGAGAAGATGGGAATCAGCAGGCTCTGCTGCTAGGGACCTAGAGAGATGGAAATCAGCAGGCTCTGCTGCTAGGGACCTGGAGAAGATGGGAATCAGCAGGCTCTGCTGCTAGGGACCTGGAGAAGATGGCCGAGCATCTGAAGATGCCTCTTCTGAAGCAGCAGCAGCTTGAGCTCAAGATAAAGACCAGGAGGCAGGTGGGTCAGTGCTCCTAAGCCTTCCAGATTTTACAGACTAGTAAAAAAACTAAAAAACTAGAGATATTAAATGGGGATGCCAGCTTTTAATTTTGCCATTAAAGACATGTCAGACAAAATACTTTTTAACACAAAAAATGAATGTAGTACATAATCTCAGAATAAAGAGCATTCCTTTGATTTAGATTATGTAAATTTAGCCTTATGAAAGCCATTGTGCCTTGTTGTACTGCACTTCTGTGTCCTGGTGAACATTTTGTCAAAAAGCACCCCTGGTTTATAGATATGCATTTGGGGACCTCTGGATTAGGTGAGAAAGGCAGCAAGGAAGAGGAAGGAGTATAAAGTAGGGAGGATGCCAAAGGGAAATGGAGGACAGTTTTCCACTCTACAGGAGCAAAGACCTACCGAGGAAGAGTGTGAAAGAAGATACACAGGTGGAAGTGCTGGGAGGGCCAATGACCAGAAAGGCCTGCGACAGTTCAAAGAAGGGTCATGGTGAGTCAGCACTGGAGGTGACAAGAGACCACAGATACCAGCACACACGACAGCTGGACTGGGCTACGCAGGCACAGAGGATCCACTGGCCAGCCATCAAGAGCTATTGTGGCAGGGAAGCGGGTGTGGCTCAATCGATAGAGCTCCTGTCTGCCATATGGGAGGCCCCGGGTTCGCTTCCCGGGGCCTCCTTGTGAGGGCAGGCCAGCCCTGGCGGTGTGGTGGGCTGATGCAGCAGAACCTCACAGCAAGGGGGAGATAAGCAGACACAGAGGAAGCGCACAGTGAATGGACACAGCAGCACAAGCAGCAAGGGGGGGATAAATAAATAAGTAAATCTTAAAAAAAAAAAAAAGAGCTACTGTGGCAGAAGCCAGAGATGTGTGGAAGGCAGCACCTGGACCAGACAACCCCCACTTGCTGCCCTGGCGGTACAAAGCTTCTCCAGGACCCAGGCACCATCTTACAAGTAGGTGGACTGGGGAGAGAGGAAACAGCCCTCGAGAGGAGAGCACATCCCTGGACAGAAAGTTTGAATTGACAAACCTAAATCTTGAAGCAGGTGAAGTTATTACCTGAAAGTGAGTGATTTAAACCAGAAGAGACCAACCTATCTTGAGGTTGCTAGACTATGTATTCTCTATGAGAGAGGAAATGGGGAATTGTGAGACAGTTGGGTTATAAAAAAATAAAGTTACATTTCTGAGTCATAATGTGTAAATGTTAAACCTGCTTCAGTCATTGCTAGAATGACTGGGAATGGAAGAAATGGATCCACCTGAGCAATGGGTCTGACTGAGGGTTCCATGTTTCATATGAAGAACGCAGGGTTCCCTGTTAAATATGAAGCAGCAAGGTTCCATGCTTAACATGAAGAAGCGAGGGTTCCATGTTTCATGTGAAGAAGTGAGTTCCATGTTTAATATGAAGAAACAGAATTCAATGTTAGATATGAAGAAGCAGGGTTCCACATTTAATGTGAAGCAGGATTCCGTGTTGAATATGAAGAAGTGAGGGTTCCATGTTTAATATGAAGCAGAGTTCCATGTTGAATATGAAACAGGGTTCCACGTTTAATATGGAGAAGCAGGGTTCCACGTTAAATAAGGAGAAGCAGGGTTCCAGGTTTAATGTGGAGAAGCAGGGCTCCACGTTTACTGTGGAGAAGCAGGGCTCCAGGTTCAATATGGAGAAGCAGGGCTCCAGGTTTAATGTGGAGAAGCAGGGCTCCAGGTTCAATATGGAGAAGCAGGGCTCCAGGTTTAATATGGAGAAGCAGGGTTCCAGGTTTAATAAGGAGAAGTAGGGCTCCAGGTTCAATATGGAGAAGCAGGGCTCCAGGTTTAATAAGGAGAAGCAGGGCTCCAGGTTTAACAAGCAGCACTTAAACCCTGTGGAGCAGCGTATCTTCAGGAGCACAAGAAGGACACACAAACTAATCCTGTTCAGGCCCAGGACACATTTCTTTGGAGTACTTAGGAATTCACCCATCTTAAATCATCCCACTCTATTGGTATCAGAAGCATACTTTTCAGAGGGAAAAAAAATGTCAAAAGAGAATTAAAAAAAAAAAAAAAAAAGGTGTCCTATTAAAGTCAGTTAGTATTGTGGAGTGAGGCTGACTCAGTGGCTGGGAAGCTCTGACTCTGAACGCCAGAGACTTGTGCGAGAAAAAGCTGTGCAAACACCGTGTTCAGCACAGGGAGGGGCAAGCTGGGACCCCTCTCTGACTGCGTCCACCCAGTGAGCGCACCCTGTGAAGCGGGGAGGGACAGCTCGCTCCTCCTGGGTAAAGCTCCTCCTAGCCCACCCAGGAGCCAGCCCCAGGGGCAGAAGGCCACATGAGAGTCACCTAACCTGCCTTGCTCCTTTGAGAGATAAGCCTGCTGTTTCAAGAAGTTCAGGACCTTGCCCAAGAAACAAAGTTAATAAATAGCAACACTGGACCCAGTTCAAAGTCCTGCTCTCTTTCCAGCCCCCTTCCACAATAACAAATTCATGTACCATTTAGTAGCTCTGCACAGCTACAGACCCCAAAGCTGCCTGGCTGGGAGGCCATGCATCCCTGGGGGAGGGTCCCACAGTTACTGTCACTGGGTTACCTCAGGCCAAAAGCAATCTCATCCTTATTTTCCTCCTCTGTAAACACTGAGATAATACAACCTATTGCATACGGCTGTTTTGAGAGCTCTATGAGTTTGTAGAAAATTTTAAACTCAAGGTTGTTACTCTTATAATGTCAACAACCTTATGAGATAAGCTCTATTATCTTCAGTTTACGGATGGCCAAAGCTTGGCAACTCATTCGAGGCCAGCCGGCCAGGAGAACTTTCTGGGGTGATGGACATGTTTTCTGTCTCGATGGTTACACAGATAGCCATTTGCCAAAAGTCATAATTGTGTACTTAAGCTAGGTGCATTTCAGAGGGCTTAATTTTGTCTCAATGGGAAAAAAAAAGATCATGCTTCCAGTAAACAGTGTTTATTCTGGAACACATCTATTCATTCATCTGTGTTGGGACCTACAGATGTTTTTTCTGGTTCTTATTCTGGAACCGACTTTCCAACTAATCCCCCACCCAGCTGAGAGCCTTGTTGAAGGCTTGACACTTGCTAACTGCCATCTCTAGCTGATCTCAAGGACACCAAATCTGCCCTTTTTCTCAGAATTTACTGCGTTACTGGTCCCTCCTGGATGCAGATGTCCACCTGGACCCCGTGGGGAGCAGCTCTGGCCAGGAGGAACGGCCAGCACTGTAGCCACAGACCTACGCAATCACCTTGAAAAGCAGGTCAGCCGCCAACAAACCCAACCAACAGACATCTGAGAATCAGAAACAATTCGCAAACTAAGTCACCTTTTGTTTAACAGCTTTTTGAGAAACTAAATATCAAGCAGGAGTCTAACCACTCCTGACAAAGAGAAGACCAAAACAGATGAAGGCCTGAGCCCATGGATGTGACATCACTCAGGGACAATTCTCAGAATTCCACTAGAACGTAAGCTTGTTCATGAAAATCAGAAAGCGAATATGAAACCCAAAAGATAGCACAGGCTGTTGGAGGGAAATGGGGAGTCAGGGCCGAGGTTAAAGCTAAAATCTTTTCCCAAAAGTGGTGAGTGACCATGAATAGTTCCTTGTTTAGAATCTTTCAGACGGTTGCCATTCATATCAAAGTCCACTTGGCTAAAAGGAAATAATTTTCCATTTGAACCATGCCAAGACCAACTGGAAAGTGCCATAATGTGTATGCAGTTACGCAAACTGGCACATCATCTCGTACTTCCCAGTCTTCATTAAACATCTACTTCCTGCACTCTTACATAAAAATGAGTACCATGTGAGGCTTTCCACTGGCAAATAAGAGCTCCTGAACAGAAGGTCAACGACATATGTACACAGCTAACCCAGGAACAGCCCAAAGAAAGAGCCAATCTCCTGTAAAGTTCCAACACTGCATTCCTTAGAGGCCTCTTAGGTAGAGAACTGGTGACTCTTAGGGCAGGAGCTATGACCGATAGCCAGGGAGTAACGGGTTTTATGGGACATTCTTTTCTTCCCAGTTCTGAATCACACCAGGCCTCCCCTCCCAGTTAAATTGCCATCTTGCATTACCTCCATTTGCCCCACTAGTTATCTGCCTCTGCGTAGCTTAAAATAATCAAACAAATTCAAAATTTCTATAGGAAAAAATGTTTCAGAAAAACAAATATTAGTCGCCATTCAACAAGCATGACCTTGGATTGCTAATCTGTAAAATGGGATACAACCAAATAATTGAGATGATTGTCCTTATAGAATTCTATTAGGTTCTTTTTGTAAAAGAGTCTGAAAACTATAAAACCTTAAAGAAATGTACTCCATCACTGTTGTGACCTGTAACCACAAACTTTCCATTTGTGCTATTAACCTAAATGGCTTACAACATTTAATATTCTATTTTATAGCATGCAGTTAGAAAAACAGAAAAAGAACGAAACTTAATTCTAAACAATGTCATCTGAAGTTTTATGAATCCAAACTATTGCACAACTCTGATCTCATTTCAGCACAGATACATTGAAAATCCAAACAACAGTCAGTTATTACTTCCTGTGGCATTACAACTAGTCAAGTAACAGTATCGTATTGGGAGTGGTGAAGAGTAATCAGAACACTAATCAGAAAACAAAACATTCATACAAATCCTTCTGGTCCTCAAGCTCATCATAAAACAAAGCTCTGATGATCTGCCCTGCCCAGCTCACAAGGTTGATGTGATAATTGAGTACTTTCATATTTACAAAGAGCTTTCCAAAAACATATGAAATTCTTACCTCATTTTGCTAAGATGAAAATTTAGCATTGCTTTAGTAATTGAAATACATGAATGGTAACATTTTACAACTGAAAGTCTTAAATAGGAGCAAGTTACCGGTTAAAAATTAGAACAGCAGACATCAGTGCTTTAATAGCCACAAGTGAATTACTGGTTCAAAGTGATGAGTCAACTCTAAGTGCTTTTAGAATGAGCCATAGCAAACTGGCAACGTAATTTACAGGCTTTAGAAAAGATGAGAGTATCTGCTTTGCTTGAAACAACACAGCTCTGACCCAACAAAATATCAGCAAGTCACTAAACTCAAATTCTGAAGACAACCAAGAGTGACAAAGCTGGAATCCTAAGACAAGCAATCTCAAACGTTACTGGGACAAACCAATTCATTTTCAGGATGAAGGAAAGTTATCAGGGATACTATGCCTGGAATTCAATTTCCAAAGACCAGCAACAGATCAAAGATGAGTCATAGAAATGAAAGGAAGCTCTTATCTATGATTCAGGAGAGGTTTAAAACAAGAGACAGATGAAAGTAATTAGAATCTATTGATCATCTTCTCTATACCAGGCATTGTGCTGGAAACTTCAGGAGACAGGTATTACTCCACTGTCCTGAGAAGTAACTCACAAGGTCCTACGCACACTGCGGCAGATTTCAGGCATGAGCCCAGTTATGCCTAACTGCTAAGTCTGTGCTCTCTCCATCACATTCCAGTTCCCAATGTTCTGGATACCCAAAGCAGTTTTCCTGATCCTATAAGCATGTCTCCAGGGTTTCATAGTGAGCAAACTTTAACTAAATGTTTGAAATTCCTCTATTTTGTTTTATTATTCCACGTTCAATAAAATAGAGCAGAAAAGCATTAGCCTGCCCTGTGGTGGAGGTGGGAGAAAGAAGAGCTGATCATTCAAGCTCAAAACAACCTGTGCTGTATAAATACACTGTGATTTTCATTTGATCACGTATATATAAGGTTGTAATTTTTTATTGTTTTTAAGTAGGAGGTACCGGGGATTGAACCCAGGACCTCGTACAGGGGAAGCAAATGCTCCACCACTGAGCTATATCCGCTCCCCAATGAGAGTTGGGTTTTGTTTGTTTTGTTTTTAGGTGGTGCCGGGGATGGAACCTGGAACCTCGGGCATGGGAAACTGGCACTCAACCCCTTGAGCTGGCCACGCCTTCCCTTGCGCTCAGCAAAACTCTTCTGAAACATGACATCAGTTGTCCCCCAGCACTGGCACAAGGATATCCCCAGGAAGTAAATTCCTTAATCTTTCAACCAGTTTACGAAAGTTACGAAATGTCCTTCATCTTCTTTCACTGCTCAAAAAGATTCTCTTCAACCCTACTCAAAAAGCAAACACTTAAAGAGAAACTTTAAGTACTTTAGAGCTTTCTTTACTTAGTTTTACAACTTCAAAATGAAATTAAGTTTTCTAGGTTATAATAAAAGTAGGATGCGTGATTTTTCTTAATTTTACTCATGGAACTAATGTGCACACAAAAACATTCATTAATTTTCATAGGGCCTATTAACAGCAAGTCTTAAATACAGTTTATCTTTAAGTAAATACTTTTTTATGACTCTTCAATCTGGAGATTAAGCTAAAGGCTGAGGAAAACCAACCAGCTTTAATGAATAAGGTTTTGTAATCAAAGATTATTTATATGCAAATATGTAATTCTGAAGTGCAGGAAAGCTATTTACTTAAGTGAAGCATATCGAGGTTCAACCTTGTTTACACCCTAAATTTGTTGAGCAAACTCTTCCTTGATTATGTAAAAGAAACCAGGGTAATCATAAATTGCAAATTACCTTATGATGCATGATAATGAGGTTTTACTGTATCTGTCTACATAGTAAAGATCATCCCCAAAATGGAAAAGTCTTCTTTCATCTTGGACCAAGTGAACAAATCATGCATTAATATCATCATGGAAAATGACCCACGTAAAATAACCACTAATTTCAAAGAATATTGCGGTCATTTTTTTAAAAAAGGATTATCACCAGGGCAATCTTTTATAAAACTTGGTTTAGAAATATATATATATATTTTAAATAAGTTGTTGGCAGCCAAACTCTGGTCTCAGTTTACGGGGCTGTAACAAGCCAAGGAGAACCCTGGTCAAAGCAGGCTTTTCTAAACCAAGTTTCCAAGCAGTCCCTCGATTCCCACTGGCTGGACTCTCTGATCTGCCATGGCTCCCGCGCTCTCCTCTGGAGGCCGCAGCCACCGCCACCTCCACGGGCAGTGGTCCCGCGTCCTGCCAGCACAGCTGCTTCCTGAGCACGGTGCCCCCCACACCACTCACCCCGCGGCTCTAAGGACGAGAGTGGAAGAAAGAGAGGACCTGATGGGGAACACACTCCCTAGGTGAGGCTTCAAAGTCCTCAGGCTGTCTTTACGCTGCCATAATTCAGAAAAGTAGCTCAGGGCTGGGAAATGAGGAAACAGTAGCTTAACCTGCGAGGATAGTGGAAGTTAGTTTGGGGAAAACGTGAACTACACACACACATGTCAGGATATTAAGAAAAGACTCGATCAGTAATCCAGCATAAAACTCCATTAGTGAATATAAAATGAAGATTCTGGCAAAATAGTAATATTACAATGGAATTGCTAAAAGCAAATAAATTGAGGGCCTAGTTTATAGAATCAGAGAACAGCTCTGGAAGACTTTGAACCCCTGCGATTCTAAACTTTCCGCTCCAAGTTCAAAGAATTGCGTTCACAATCCCTGCAGGATCCCGATCAGCAAACAATCCGCACGTAGCAGCTCCACTCCGGGACAGGAGGGTCTTGTGGATTCGAGAAGAAGCTAATTCAGAATTATGCGGGGAATTCTTGTAAAGCTCTTCCACCATGTCACACACAATTCTTATGCCGTGATTTAGAAGTGTTTAAAATTTTTATCTTGAGGAGCAACAGGTTTAGCTATATTACAGTACAGAGCTTCTGTGACCACTACATATGCATTTATATGACAAAATACAAAATGGGAACAAATGTCTGCAACATGAAAGGCAAAAGTTCACTATAAATATATAAAAAGTTCTCAAAAATTAATAGAAAAATACTACTATCCCAGGATGGGAAAAAAAGGACACTACGTCCAATTAAAAGGAATAAAATAGAAAATAACTAGATTTTTTGGTGTTCCAAATCATTTGTAAACAAAGAAATGGCAATTTAACTACTGAGAGAGCATCGTTACCCTATAAGACTGACAAGAATGGTTTACTTTTTCAGGACAGTTCCTCATGCTGATGGCAGGTCGTAGCTTACACAGGGTACCTACCCCAGAGTGCCGCCGTAGCCTACATTAGAAAAACATACTTCTTCCTTTGAACCACCAAATGTACCTCGGGGACTCCATCCTAATGACACACATCCTGCAGATAAAGTTTTATAAAGGATACTCCTTGCAACAGTGTATTTTATAAAAGTAATTAATATTATGTAGCCACTAAAATAAGATTTTTGAAGAAATGTAATGACATAGAAACGTTTTCATATGCCAAGTCTGGAGAAAAAAATTAGAATGCAGCAGTATATTTGTGTAAACTATGGAGCTATAAATATATTTTTGTTATATGTTTGTTATATATATTTAAAACTAGAAAAGAAAATAACTATCTTCAAACGGTGGGTATAATTCTGACATCTTTTCTTTTAGTCCTTGGTTTTTTTCACATCTTTTCTTTACTAATTTTTTTATACAGTAAGCATGCATTGCTTTTGAAATCATAAGAGAATGGGGCTTGCAAAACAGGGCTATTAAATGGCATGCATTTTAAATGTTTAGGTCTAAAAAATGTAGTTTAGTTTCCAAGAAATAGTGTAAGAAGTTTTCTAAAATTTCATAATGTTGCAAAATATTCCAAACGCAACCCTGAATCACTGATCTTCTACAAGCACTATTTCTCCACATAATGTTAGTTTTAAAAAGTTGGTTTTTCAAAAAGAACAGGGGGTGGGGGGAGGTTGGTGCAAGTTACATAAATAACTGCTAACCCGTGGGTTTTTTGTTGTCGCTGTTTAGGATAGTTCTCATCGTTTCTTTGCATAACTTTCCTTATGGAATAGAGAAATCAAGGAGAAATACAGAAGCACTCTATACGTTGCTAATTGAGCAGTCTACAAAGGGGGCATCATCGCTTCACGTGAATTGTCCGTCATCCCCTGCCCTAACCATCCGCGCCAAGCGGCCAGTCGGCACAGCTGTGCACGCCGCCACGCAATTCCTCTCAGGTTAGTCACTGCTCTCTGGGTGTACGCCTGCTCCTCGAAGAGGCCGCAGGTTCCTGCGGAAGCAACTCGGTTCTTCCTGGCTTGCCTCTCCTCCTGCCTCCACTCCCAACGCTCAGCTCTCACCCTTGGCCCCCAGAGCGGATTATTTCGTCTGGGCTCGAGTCCTGCGGGAGGCTTGAGTTCCAGTGACCTGGGAAAGCGTGAACGCCCTCACCTGCCTCTTCTCCCCGAGACTCTGATTTCATCCAAACCAGCAAAACAAGCAAACAAACAAGACGCGCTGCTTTCCTGAGATCAGCGGGTGCTTAGAGGGTCTAGTCGAGTATGCGAGGCTTTCTGCGGGCCAGGCGAAGCTGACCTCCCCAAACCTCCTCTCCAATAAAAGATCAAGGTCCACAGCCAGCTTAGCGAAGGGGTCTTGAAACGAAGGGGCAATAAGACGAAAAGCAAGCCCAGGAAGTCCTATCAGACCTCGGTTACGAGTGGGTTTCTCTAGCGCGCTCGAAAAGCAAGCGGCAGGAAGTGAGGCGACGCGGGAGGGCTGGGGGACCGCAGCCACCGGCGTCGCCCCCCGGCCAGCCCCGCTGACCGCGCGGGGCAGCGCGAGCCGAGCGCCGGGCCGGGAGCTGCGGGGCTGCGCGCAGGGCGGGTCCGGCGCCTGCGGCCACGGCTGCGGCTCGCCCTGCGGAGAAGGGCGCCCCTGAGCCCCTGCGGTCACTCTTCAAGGTGACGGCCGCGAGAGGCGCAGCCGTGCCCTCCGCGCCAGCTGCGCGACCTCCCCGAGACCCGCTCCCCGCAGCTCGCCGCGCCGGCCCCACCGGCTCCCCCAAGTTTGGCACCGAAGCCCCTAAAACACCTCCCCGCACCCCGAAATCCAGCCCGGTCCCGCGTTCTCACCCCAGCCCGCCCGCAGGCAGCCCGGGCAGCGGGAGCCACTCGGCGCTGCCCTGACCCACCCGCCCGGCGCCCCTGGACCTCGGGGCGCGCTCGGGGCCCCCCCATCCCACCGCACCCCGGCCGTGGCGGCTGCCCGGCGGGACCCGGAGTCCCGACCGCCCGCGGGGGCCGGGGGGGAGTTGGGGGAACTTGCCAGCAGCGCAGCGCGTGGCCCGGACCTCACCGCTCGGCTCCCTCGGGGGGTCCCAGCCCGCGACCCGCAGCCGGAGCCGGCGGCCAGGAGGAGGCCGCACGGGGCAAGGGCGCAGCCCCGGGACGTCTCGGCGGGCCCCGCGCGCTCCCTGCGCTCGCGCTCCCGCGTCCACCCCCGCGGCCGCGCGCTCCCGGGTCGAGCGCGAACGCGCCCCGGGTACCCGGACGCCGGCCAGGAGCGTCGCCGCACCTGTCATACGTGCGGCGCCGCGCCCGGAGCTGCTGCCCGCGCACCTGGCCGAGCCGCGCACCTGGCCGAGCCGCGCACCTGGCGGATGCGGCGCCACCTCCCTGCGCGAGGCCGCGGCGGGCGCCCCTGCGGCTGGTCTCTTCCTCCTCGCCACCCGGGCCCCGCAGCCGAGGGCGGCGGCGTGAGGGCCCCCTGCGCGGATCACCTGGGCAGCGCGCGGCGCCCGCAGGGTCGCTTCAGGCTTCAGGACGTTCACCTGCAAGCGCCCCTCCAGCCCGGCGCGCGGGGCTCCGCGGCGACGAGCTCCTTGGATCAGAAGTGGAGAGGAAGAGAGGACCGCAGGGAGCGGAACTCGGTCCTGCCCACTTTTCTCTAAGCGCAAACTTGCTCCTTGCTAAACGGAGCAAAGTTCCTCAAATTCCACCCACAGCTGTCATGTGGGCCCCAGAACGCTTTCTCTTAGGAGGCACACTTTGAACACAACGCCTCTACCAAGGTGCTATTCCGCCTATGAGGTAACATTGCTGAACCACTAAATGTCAGACAACCTGAGCCCAAAACTAGAAAAGAAAAATTTGTATTTAGCCGGTTTCAATCTGCTAAAATTTTAAGAGAAGTAAGCTTTTTCTGGGAATAAATCTGAGGATGCTGTATTTCACAGTTTCCTATACCATGACTCTCAGAGTGCCTAACGCGTCTTGCCATTTACAGTTGGAAAGCTTTTCACATGTGCAATGCTCCATCACTCCCTCACAAGACCCAGGGGTGTGTAGATCAGATCATTATCTCCATTTTCAAGGGACAGAATAGAAGTCCAGAAAGGCCAAGTGACTGGCTCCAGGTCACACAGCTAGTACAGGGTAGGGCAACCTACCTTCGCCCTTTTGAAGTTGCTGTTGTAAAGCAAAATAAATAACTGATATGATCTATGACTTCAGGAACATGTATGTGATTATTTTTTGAGATATAGCATTAAACACCACTGACTGATTCTCCCTTATGCAAATACAAAATCAAAAAACAAAAACCAAAAATCTGTTATCATTTCTGCAAGTCATGAGGCAGTTCTGCTACTTAGCAGCATGCCTTGCCGCCACCCTAATCAGAATATTTCCTGTGTTAATTTTATCATTTAACCTTCTTAACCTCATGTGCCCCAGACACTTTGGTTCAGCCCTCCACAGCTCTATTGTGAGGATTAATAGATATAGAACCTATTTTACTTCATTTTTCTATGGGATGGATTTAAAAAAACAAAACAAAACAAAAAAAACCTCTGCTAAGTAATTGGAGATATTTTTGTGGTCTTTGGGGAATCCACACTTAGCTTCTAATCGCATCCCCATAAAAGCAGGAGTCATCCTCTAGGGTCATCATCAGGGCCTCTGTCAGGGCCCATGTGCTGAAGTGGGGCCTGCTGGCTGTTCTTCCCATCTCAATTCCAGGCATGTTGCCACGTTCCTGCTACTCGGCTCTACTGTTGACCCGGTAGAGACTCAGGAACCATAGCTGCACATAACTTTGTGGCCATTTGTTCTAAAATTATGTTAGTATATATTTTTTCTCCATTAGAAATATGTAAATTAGAAACTATATTGAGAAATTTTTTTTTTTTTTTTTTTTTTTTTTTTTTACTTATCAGACTGGTAAAGATGAAAAAGCTTGATAATCACCATGTGTTGGCAAAAGCATGGAGAACCAGGCAGTTACATTGCAGATGTGAGTGTAAATTAGAATTTACCATCGAGGGAAATTCCTGATACCTATCAAAATTACAAGTGCACATATCCTTTGAGTCAGCAAGTCCCCATTTAAGAATTTGTCTCACAACAAAGCATGAGAAATGGCATGAATATACAAATTTGTTCGCTTCAGCATTGTTTATAATAACAAAAGATTGGGGTGAAAAGTATAAATGTTCATTAATAAAGCACTGATAAATCATGATCTATCCATAAAATGAAATCCTATGAAGACTTTAAAAAAAAAAGGATGAGAAAGTTCTTTGTACTTTTATGGAATGAGCTACATGACATTTGATGTGTGAAGTCAAAAAAGCAAAATGCAACACAACTAATAGTATGCTACCATTTCTATTAAAAAGATGGAAATTTTATGCAGTTATATGTATATAAAAATATACATATAATTGCTTGTATAAGTATAAAATACCTCTGAAAAGATCTACCAAAACCTGCCAAAACTGCTTATATCTTATGAGAGGAACCTGGGAGCTGAAGGGCAGGATACAAAGAGAAACTTTTCACTAGATATAATTGTGTGCTTTTTGAATTTTGAATCAAGTAAATATAGTACCCATGCCAGCTTTTTAAAATCTTTCACCATTTGAAGTTTTGCCACCAGGAATGACCAAGTTTCTCTCCCCGCTAATTTCATTCATAGATAAAATAAGTGATCAAATTTCTCATGCATTAATGGGGGAGGGCAAAATGCTCAACAGATGCTTTTAACTCTACTTCTCATTTATCTAAAAAGTAAGACTTTAGTACACAAAACCCTAGCAAACATGCTCCTAGTGTGGTGAAAATGATGAGCTAGAAAATTCCTTAGAATTTTATTGGCATTGACATCTAGCTGGAATTTTTAGCTAACTTTTCCAAAGTCATATTCATTCAGAAATGAGAAAGAGCCCCAATCTTAACTCCCAAGGGGGAAGCTCCAGTACATGGCCTTGAGTACTGAGGAAGCAATTCCATGGGAATTCCATGAGGTCATTTTATTTTGTTCCCAAAACAGGTCCCTTTAAAAAATGTGTTACTTATTTATATTTACTTATACCACCACTTCATTCCACAGGAAATTTGAACAAATCCAAAAGAAAGGCACAGTATCAGTTTAAATAAATATTTAGAACTATAAAATAGGATCCAAGGAAAAATTCATGCCGGGAAGAGTAAACACACTGTTGAGCAACAAATTAAGCTCTGGGTATCCCGGTAGCCATGTGCCCCAACCAGTTACGTAATGGCCACTTCCAAAGGGGTCTGAGAGTTCCTCAAGAGAAGCAAAATGTTCCGAGCACGAAATTCAAAAAGAAAAAAAAACCACTTATGTTTCAGATCAAGACTGCTGCACAGACACAGAGAACACACAGCGAATGGACACAGAGAGCAGACAGCAAGCTCAAATCACCGGGGGCGGGGGGGGGCAGGGATAAATTAAATAAATCTTTTAGAAACAAATAAATAAATTTTTAAGAAGAAAAAAAAAACACTTCTGCATGGAAAACAATGTCTTGTTGAAAGAACTGTAAGGAATTTTGTGTGGTTATTTTCCACAGTGGCTTTGGATAAAAACCAAAAGTATTTTTGGTAGCCTGAAGCTTTTATGGACCCAGAAAAGATCATGTCCTTGGAGCTAAACCATTTCTGTGGGTGTAAATCCACTGTGGGTAGGACCATTCTTTTTTTTTTTTTTTTTC
>JAQZBX010029756.1:0-27137 GCA_029593785.1 Cabassous unicinctus
AAAAAAACAAACAAACCAATTTTATTGATACGTATTAATAAAGCATACAATCCAGTCAAAGAGTACAAACAATGGCATTGATATAATCAAATAGTTATGTGTTCATCGCTTCAATCATTATTAAATCATTTTCATTATTTCTATAATAATAATAAACAAAAAACAAATTCATCATCTCTCAATCTCTCTGTGCTTCCCTTGCTGTACATAGCTGCTATTTCTGGCTACTCTTGCGGATTTATTTATTTATTTTAAAGCAGTTTTATTGAGATCTATTACATACCATACAATCTATCCAAAGTGTATAAACACTGGCTAGTAGTATAATCACAATACTGTGCATTCACTACCACAAAAATTTTAGAACTCTTTCATTACTCCAAAAAGAAAGCCCCATACTCCTTACAGTTACCTCTCAATCTATCCTTCCCCAGCCCTACATAACCACTAATCTAATTTCATCTTTATAAATAGATATATATTTAAATTTTATATAAATGGATTCATACAATATGTAGTACTTTGTGTCTGGTTTAATTCACTTAACATAATGGTTGTTCTTTTTTTTTTTTTTTTGGCCCAACATTAATCTTATAACATTAACATACATTTGTTCAGTTTCAAAGAAAAACAGTCATATATATGCAATATTACCCATATTCATATTTCACATGAGGTTTTACTATGCTATACGTTCCCATGTTACATTTTTTAGCTTTCCTTTTAGTAATTTACATGACCTGAGACTTTCCCTTTAAACCACTGTTTGTATAGCTAGTTACAGTAACAGTTGTGCATTCACCTTTTCTATTAATTTCCAAGGATTAACATACATAGTTTTTTACCAATTCTGCACAAATTAATCCTCACATTTCTTTTATTCTCTAACCTCATTCTATTTTCTGGTGACCCTTACTCAAGTTATTAACGTCATGAGATTACACAATATATTTAGTTCATAGTAGCACAGTCATACAGTATTTGTCCTTTTGTGTCTGGCTTGCTTCACTAAACAGAATGTCCTCCACGTTCATCCATGTTGTCATACGCCTTATGATTTCATTTCTTCTTAGAGCTGCATAATATTCCATCATGTGTGTATTAGTCAGCCAAAGGGGTGCTGACAGAAATCTGTTAACTTTCATAAAGGGTATTTATTTGGGGTAAAAGCTTACAGTTACAAGGCCCTAAAGTGTCCAACTCAAGGTTGGTTTCTCACCAAAGTCACTTGCCACGTGTTGAAGCAAGATGGCAGGTGGTCTCTGCCTGGTCTCTCAGGCCTTACCTGCTCAGCTGCTCTGTTCTCTTCGGCTGCCACTATCAGGTGAATGGCTCATCTCTCCCTGGGGCTGCAGGATCAAAGTTCTGTCCTCTTCCATGTCATGACAAAGTTCTCTCCTCTGGCATCTATAGAGCTATACTGGTAGTATCAAAACCCTCAACTTAACATAATTTAACCAAGACATCTCAGCTGACTCTAATACAATCAAAGGGGATCATGCCCAGAGGAACAGAACAGTTTACAAACATAATCTCTCTTTTTAGAATTCATAAATAATCTCAAACTGCCACACTCCGCCCTGTGAATTCCAAAAAGACATTACAATATTCAGAAAAAAACTTAAATCCTTTCAGTTAGCAATGCTAAGTACAAAATCACATCACAATCAGTTTATAGAAACACAGTTTGTCTTGGGGCAAAGTTCCCTCTGGCTGTAGACCTGTGAAACTTACAAAACAATTTATCTGCTTCCAACATACAAAGGGACAGACATAGGATAAACATTTGCATGACCACAAGGAGAATGTGAGAGGGAAACATGCCTCACTGTCCCCAACAGTTCTGAAAACCTGCAGGGCATACTCCATCAGATTTCAAAGTCTGAGAGTCATTCTTAAGATGATAGTTTCTTCTCCCCCTTGGGGCATCATGGGGGTCCACCCTTTCCACAGGCTTGCCCAAGGGCCATTTTCTTGGTTCTACCCTCATCAAGGATTTGGGTGGCCACCGAGCTCCAGACCTCACCCTCTAAGAACATTGGGGTGATGGACACACTTTACCCAATCTCTGGGGTAGAGTCTCAACCCCCTTAGTTACAGTGAGATGGTGGCAACATTCTCCCTAACCTCTGGCATACAAGCCCAATCTCCTCAGAACAGTGAAGTGGTGACCTGGCCTTCCCTAATCTATGGGGAACAGGTCCACTCCTCTCAGAGCACTGGGGTGGTGACCTCACTCTTCCTAACCCTTGGGGAATGTGCTCCACCCTCTCTGTAGCCTGGGGCAGCAAAACTCTCCCTGAACAGTGGGCTGGAGCATCCACCCTCTTCAAATGCAAACTCACCCTTTTCATACACATGGTTGGGGTTCCTCTCTTGACCCAAGGAGATGGCTTAATTCCAGAACTCAGCTTCCATGGTTTGCCTCTTAAAGCCATTTTTCCTTCCATCTCTCCCCTCCATTTCTCTTTTAGTCCAGGCTGACAGTGGTTTTGTTCATACAGAACTCACAAAATACTTGTTGGTTTAGCATGCAGGAAGCAGGGGTCCAAGTCATCAGACAGTAAGACTTTCTGTAAGTCCTTCCTGGATAACTGCATTTTCAATCCTGACTTACAAGTTCCAAGTTTAGTTAATTCCTCAAATGCTCAAATGGGGCGTTATCATCTGTGGCTGATTTCCAGAGGCTTGGAATTTCCAGAATCAGTTTCTGCTTTCTTTGTGCCAAATAATTCAGTTATCAGCTTATCTCTTTCCTCTAACATTTTGCTATAAGTTGCAAGGAGAAGCCAGGCTGCATTTTCCACAATAGTTTTGAAATCTTGGTTAAATGTCCCAGTTAGTAATTTTCAAATTCTGCCTTCCATATAACATCAGGAGTCAATCTTGCTAAGCGTTCTGCAACTTTAAAACATGATTGCCTTTCCTCCAGTTTCCAATAATAGTTTCATCATTTCCTTCTAAGGCCTTATCAGAAATAACTTTAGCCTCCATATGCCTACCAATAGTCTCTCTTTTTTTTAAAGATTTATTTATTTATTTATTTATCCCCCCCTTGCTGCTTGTGTTTGCTGTGTCCATTTGCTGTGTGTTTTTTCTGTGTCTGCTTATCTTCCCCTTGCTGTGAGGTCTTGCGAACCCGGGGCCTCCCATATGGTAAACAGGAGCTCTATCGATTGAGCCACATCCATTTCCCCAATAGTCTCTTTAAAGCAGTCTAGGCCTTTTCCATTAAGCACCTGACAATTTCCCCCCAAAATACCCCTTACCCATTTATAAAATCATTCCAGCATTTTTGGTAATTGCATCCGACTGTACCCCACTCCCAGTACCAATTTCTGTATTAGTCAGCCAGAGGGGTGCTGATTCAAAGTACCAGAAATCTGTTGGCTTTTATAAAGGGTATTTACTTGGGGTAAAACCTTACAGTTACAAGGCCCTAAAGAGTCCAACTCAAGTTTGCTTGCTCACCAAAGTCAGTTGCCACGTGTTGAAGCAAGATGGCGGGTGGTCTCTGCCTGGTCTCTCAGGCTTTAGCTGCTCAGCTGCTCTGTTCTCTTTGGCTGCAACTATCAGGTGAATGGTTCATCTCTTCCTGGGGCCACAGGATCAAAGTTCTCTCTTCTTTTGTGTCGTGACAAGGTTCTTGCCTCTGGCATCTATGGAGCTCTTTCTCTTTTCTCATGTATCTTCTTCTGTGTGTCTTCTTGAGTGGGTATCCATTTATATAGCCCACCAAGGGGGCAGGGACTTAACCTGAGTTATACCCTACAGACGTAGTCAAATCAAAGCCCTAATCTTAACATAATTTAATCAAAGACATCTCAGCTGAATCTAAACAACCAAAAGGTTTTGCATCCAGAGGAACAAACCAGTTTACAAACAATCCTTATCATTTTGGGGGGTTCATATATAATCTCAAACTACCACTGTGTGTATATACCAGTTTCTTTATCCAGTCATTGGTTGATGAACACCTGGGTTGTTTCCATCTTTTGGTGATTGGGAATAATGCTGCTATAAATATTGGTGTGCAGATGTCTGTTCATGTTACTGCTCTCAGTTCTTTTGGGTACTTAGCCAGTAGGGGTATTGCCAGGTGTGGCAGTTTGATATTGTTTATGAATTCCAAATATAGATAGTGGATTATGTTTGTGAACTGGTCTGTTCTTCTGGGCATATCAGATTGGATTGGATTCAGAGGTTTCACTTTCACTTGATTAAGTAATGATTAAGGCTTTGATTGGGCCATGTCAGTAGGACATGCAGAGGAGAAAGAGTTTTGAGCTGGGCCCCTGGGAAGTAAACAGAGAAGCAGATACGTGAGGAGAGAGAGAGGGCTCCATTAGACACCCCAGAGGCCCCGGGAAGACAGACTATCGTTTGCCTGACAATTTACAGCTGGCCTTGTGGAGAGAGCAGAGCAGCTGAGCCTGGAGAGCAACGAGCCCTGGGAGAGACACAAGATTTGTTCCAGCCTTTGGCTGATACTGGAAGAAGCTGGGACCAAGGAGCCTTGGGAGGAGGAGGAAGACTGAACCCTCGCAGACATTGCCCGCCATCTTGCGTCAACATGTAGCAAAAGACTATGGTGAGGGAAATAACTTATGCTTTGTGCCTGGTAACTGTAAGCTTCTACACCAAATAAATACCCTTTATAAAAGCCAACAGATTTCTGGTACTTTGCATCAGCACCCCTTTTGCTGACTAATACACCAGGTCCCATGGCAAATCTATATTCAACCTCCTTAGAAACTGTCAAACAGTCCGCCACAGTGGCTGCACCATTCTCCATTCCCACCAACAGTGAATAAGTGTTCTTATGTCTCCACATCCTCTCCAGCACTTGTAGTTCTCTGTCTTTTTAATACTGGCCATTCTAATAGGTGTGAAATGATATCCCATTGTAGCTTTGCTTTGTATTTCCCTAATCACTAGTGACATTGATTAGTGTTTTTCATGTGTTATTTCACCATTTGTAGTTCTTCTTTGGACAAATGTCTATTCAAGTCTTTTGCCCATTTTTTAATTGGGTCATTTGTCTTTTTATTGTTGAGTTGTAGCGTCTCCCTATATATCATGCATATTAAACCCTTATCAGATATGTAATTTCCAAATATTTTCTCCCATTGAGTTCCTGCCTTTTCACCCTTTTGACAAAGTCCATTGAGGTGCAAAAGTGTTTAATTTTGAGGACGTCCCATTTATCTATATTTTCTTTTGTTGCACATGATTTGGGTTAAGGTGCAAGAAAACACCACCTACCACAGGTCTTTAAGATGTTTCCCTAAATATTCTTCTAGTAGTTCTAAGGTCCTGGCTTTACATTTAGGTCTTTGGTACATTTTTAGTTGATTCTTGCAGAGGGAGTGAGATAGAGGTGCTCTTTCGTTCTTTTGGTTATAGATATCCAGTTCTCCCAGCACCATTTGTTCAAGAGTTTTATCTCATTAACATGCCTTTGGTAGGTTTGTAAAAAACCAGTTGGCCTTAGAGGTAAGGGTTTATTTCTGGACTCTCAAATTCTATTCCACTAATTGATGAGTCTATCTTTATGCCAATACATGATGTTTTGACCACCGTAGCTTCGTAATATGTTTCAAGGTTAGGCAGTGAAATTCCTCCCACGTCACTCTTCCTTTTTAGAATGCTTTTGGCTATTCAGATGCACTTTCCCTTTAAAATGAATTTGGTAATTGCCTTTTCTATTTCTGTAAAGTAGGCTGTTGGAAATTTGATTGGTATTGCATTGAATCTATGAATCAGTTTGGGTAGGATTGACATCTTCATGATATTTAGTATTCCAATCCATGAACATGGAATATATTTCAAAATGCTTAGGTCTTTTTAAATTTCTTTTAGCATTGTTTTGTAGTTCTCTGCATATAGGTCCTGTACTTCTTTGGTTAAATTGATTTTCCTAGGTATTTGAGTCCTTTTCTTGCTATTGTAAATGGAACTTTGTCCCTGATTTCCTCCTCAGATTGTTCAACTACTGTACAAAATATTACTGATTTTTGCTTATTGATATTATATCCTGCCACTTTGCTGAACTCGTTTATTAGCTCAAGTAGCTTTGTCATAGACATTTCAGAATTTTCTAAATATAGGATCATGTCATCTGCAAAGTGAGAGTTTTATTTCTTCTCTTCCTTTTTGGTTGACTTTTATTATTATTATTTTGCCTAAATGCTATAGGTAGACCTTTTAGCACAATGTTGGATAACAACGGTGACAGTGTGCATCCTTGTCTTGTTCCTAATCTTAGAGGGAAAGCTTTCAACCTTTCTCCATTGAGTACGATGTTGGCTGTGGGTTTTTCATATATGCCTTTTATCATATTGAGGAATTTTCCTTTAATTCCTATCTTTCAAAGTGTTTTGTTTTTTTTTTTTCAAGAAAGGATGCTGGATTTTGTCAAATGCCTTTTCTGCATCAGTCAAGATGATCATGTGGTTTTTTTCCTTCAATTTGTTAATATGGTGTATTACATTAATTAATTTTCTTATGTTGAACCACCTTTGCATACCATGAATAAATCCCACTTGGTCATGATATATAAGTCTTTTGATATGCTGTTGGATTCAATTTTCAAGTATTTTGTTGAGAATTTTTGCATCCATGTTCATTAGAAAGATTGGTCTGTAATTTTCTTTTCTTGTAGTGTCTTTCTTTACCTGGCTTTGGTATTAGGGTGATATTGGCTTCATAAAATGTGTTGGGTGATTTTCCCTTCTCTTCACTTTTTTTGGAAGAGTTTTAACAGAATTGGTGTTAATTTTTCTTGAAATGCTTTGTAGAATTCACCTGTGAAGCCATCTGGTACTGGATTTTTCTTTGTTGGGCGATTTTGAATGACTGATTCAATTTCTTTGAATGTGATTGGTTTGTTAAGTTCTTGTATTTCTTGTAGCGTCATTGCAGGTTGTTTGTGCATTTCTAGGAATTTGTCCATTTCATCTAGGTTGTCTAGTTTGTTGGCATACAGTTTCTCATAATATCCTCTTATGATCCTTTTTATTTCTGTGGAGTCAGTCATAACGTCACCCCTTTCATTTCTGATTTTATTTGCATTTTCTCTCTTTTTTTCTTTGTTAGTCTAGCTAGAGGGGTTGTTCATTTTATTGATTTTCTCAAAGAACCGACTTTTGGTTTTGTTGATTTTCTCTATTTTTTTCCCCTCAATTTCATTTATTTCTTCTTTAATCATTATTATTTCTTTCCTTCTGCTTGCTTTGGGAGTAGCTTTCTGTTCTTTTTCTAGTTTCTCCAGTTGTTCAGTTAGATTTTTGATTTTAGCTTTCTTCTTTTTTAATATAGGCATTTAGGGCTATCAATTTCTTCCTCAGGACTGCCTTTGCTGTATCCCATAAGTTTTGGTAAGTTGTGTTCTCCTTTTCATTCATCTCAATGTATTTCCTAATTTCACATACAATTTCTTCTTTGACCCACTGATTATTTAAGAGTGTGTTGTTCAGTCTCCACAAGTTTGTGAATTTATGTCTTTCCTGTCTATCATTGATTCCCAGTTTCATTCCATTATGATCTGAGAAGATCCTTTAATTTCAATCTTTTTATATTAATTGAGACTTGCATTGTGACCTAACATGTGATCTATCCTGGAGAAAGATTCATAAGCACTTGGGAAGAATGTATAACCCGCTGAGTTTGGGTGCAATATTCTGTATATGTCTGTTAGGTCTAACTTGTTTATCATATTGTTAAAGTTCTCTGTTTCCTTGTTGATCTTCTGTCTAGTTGTTCTATCTAATGATGTGAGTTGTGTGTTGCAGTCTCCAACTATTATTGTAGAGATGTCTATTTCTCCCTTCAGTTTTGCCAGAGTTTGTAATATGGGGCACCCTGGTTAGGTGCATAGATATTTATGACTGTTATTTCTTCCTGGTAGATTGTCCCTTTTATTAATATATAATAACCTCTATATCTCTTATAACTTTTTTGCATTTAAAGTCTGTTTTGTCCAATATTAGTATAGCTACTTCTGCTATTTTTTGGTTACTATTTGCGTGGAGTATCTTTTTGCAACCTTTCACTTTCAGCCAGTTCGTATGCCTGGGTCTAAGCTGAATCTCTTGTGGGCAGCATATGGATGGGTCATGTTTTTTTATCCATTCAGTCACCCTATATCTTTTGATAGGTAGTTTAACCCATCCACATTCCATGATATTACTGTAAATGCATTATTTACTTCCACCATTTTATTCTTTGATTTTCATATGTTATATCTTATTTTTGTCTGTCTTTTTATTCTTTTGGTTATTCTTTCTGCTATTCTTTCTTCTATACTCTCTTTCAAACCTCTCTCTCCTGTCTTTTTCTTTCAGGCTCTAAGGCTTCCTTTAATATTTCCTACAAAGGTGGATTCTTTCTTATGAACTCTGAATTTCTCTTTGTTTGTGAATATTTTACATTCACCTTCATATTTGAAGGACAATTTTGCTGGATAAAGAATTCTCAACTGGCAGTTTTTCTTTTTCAGTATCCTAATTGTATCATTCCACTGTCTTTTTGCCTCCATGGTTTCTGATGTGAAATCTGCACTAAGTCTTACTGGGATTCCCTTGGATATGATGGTTTTTTCCTCTTTGCTTGTCTCAGAATTTTCTCTTTATCTTTGATGTTTGACATTCTGCATAGTAGGTGTCTTGGAGTAGGTCTATTTGGATTTATTCTGATTGCGGCACACTCAGCTTCTTGGACATGTGAGTTCATTTATTTCATGAGAGTTGGGAAATTTTCAGCAATTATTTCCTGAAATACTCTTTCTGCTCCTTTTCCTTTTTCTTCTCCTTCTGGAACTCCCAAGACATGTATATTATTGCATTTCTTATTATCATTCAACTCCCCAAGCCCCTGCTCAATTTTTTCCATTCTTTTCTCTTTTTCTTTCTTTGTTCTTTTGTGTTCTGTCTTCGGTATCACTTATTCTTTCTTCTATCATTTTGAGTCTGCTGTTGTAAGCCTCCAATTTTTTTAATTTTAATTTTTATTTTTTAGTGCTGGGGCTGGGGATTGAAGCTGGGACCTTGTATGTGGGAAGCTGGCACTCAACCACTGAGCCATATTGGCTCCTCCAATGTGTTCTTGATCTTCCATTCCCATGAAGTCTGTTCAGGATTTCAGATTCTTCTTTGTGCTCTCTCAATGTCTTCTTTTTTTTTATTTTATTTTATTTTATTTTATTTTATTTTTTTATTTAATTTACCGGGAGGTCCCAAGGATCGAACCCAGGTCCCTCCATATGGGAGATGGACGCCCAACCATTTGAGCCACATCCGTCCCCTCAATGTCTTCTTGATGTCATTTATCTCTTTACCCATATTGTCTTTCAACTCATTAATTTGATTTTTGAAATTTGTTTGCATCTCATTGATTAGTTTCTCAAATTTTGCATCTTTTCTAACTTTATATATTCCTTTTCTTGGGCCGTGTCTTCAATTTTCTTAGCATGGCTCATAATTTTTTGCTGATGTCTAGGCATCTGATTATGTTGGTGAGTTTACTCAGATGCTCAATTTCTCTCTGTTTCACAGGGATTCAGTGGCGGGAGGCTGTGTTACTGCTGTTCTTTGATTCTTGGTTCGCCCTGTTCTGGGTCTTTAGGATTGTCCCTGTTAGTTGCTCAAAATTGGGCTCTGGACCCCATAATGGGCTGCAGACTCACTTCTCTTTCTTAGGGCCTTGGGGAGTGAGGCTGTAAAGCTGGTAAAAACCTCTCTCTCTTTTTTTTTTAACAAATCAATTTTATTCATACATATTAATAATACATACGATTCATCCTAATTGCACAATGTATTTGGTATTTTAGAACATTTTCATTATTTCAATATTAATAATAAACCAAAAACTAATAAATTAACAAGAAAATTCTTCACCCATCTATCTCTCTATGCTTACCCTGCTATTTTTGGCTATTCTTGCATAATTACTTATGATTTATTAAGCAGTTTTATTGAGATAAAAGCCATGTACCATATGATCTATCCAAAGAGTATATATAATCAATGGATTTTACTACAATCACAATGTTGTGTATTCATCACCATAAAATTTTTTAGAACAATTTCAATGCTCCAAAAAGAAAAACTCCACACCCTTTAGCAGTCCTTCCCCATCCCTACATAACCACTAATCTAACTAATGTCTTCTTGGGCTTTAGTATATTCCTTTTCTTGGGCCATTTCTTCCATTTTCTTAGTGTGGCTTGTAATTTTCCTGATGTCTAGGCATCTGATAATGATGGTGAGTTTACTCAGATGTTCAATTTCTCTCTCTTCCGTAGAAGTTTAGTGATGGGAGGCTGCGTGTTATCTCTGTTCTTTGATTCTTGGTTCAACCTGTCTGAGTCTTTAGGATTGTCCCTAAATTACTGGGCACTGGACCCAGTAATGGGTTGCAGACCTGCTTCCTAGGGTATTGGGGAGGGAGGCTGTAAAGGACAGAAAAAAGCCTCCAACTTCCTTATGTGCATATCCTTGGTCTGCCAGCAGATAGTGCTTTCTGGCAGTCCTCTCAGTTCATGCCTGGTTGGAGTGTGTTTGCTGCAACATGGACTGGGTCAATGTGATAGAGGATCCTGCCTGGAGGCTAAGAGCCTCATAATTCAAAGTTTCTCAAAGGCAGTTCTCCAACCTTTGTTGGCAGTCCCCTCTTTTCCCGGGTAGGAAATAATTCCACTCCCCTCTGTGTCAACAACCAGTTCTGGTCGGGTTGGATCTCTTTACTCCTGGATCTCTTTAGTACTGTTTAGGCTTCCAAGGTAAACAACGGCAGGGCCCCACTCAGCCTGAAGGGACTGTGGGACACAGCAGGCCAAATTTGCAGGTCAAAAGTGTCTATAGTGTGGGGGAGGTTGTCAGCAGTAGCAGTTGCTGCTTTTAACTCATGGTTTTGCTATTGTGATTCTTTTCTTTTGTTCTCTCTTTTCTGGGCAGTGTCCAGCCTTCCCCTGGTGTCCTAAACCCTAAAAGAATTTTTTTCCAGGTCGTTTTTGCCTGTCGTCTAGCTATTTTTCTGGGAGCAGAGAGAGTCCTGTCTTTCTAGTCCTCCATATTTCTGGGAGTCTCTGTGCTGGCCTTTTATAACCACAGCCAGCTCCCTCCCCCTTCCCTCCTTCACTTCCATAAATAATAAATGACAATAGTCCTGTCATTTCAAGACTATTACATAAGTGGAATCATACATAAACATATAAATTTTTGATTGGATTTTTTTCACCAAGCATAAATCCCTTGAGATCCATCCAAATGGTTGGTGTGAATCAACTGTTCATCTTTTTATTCCATTGACTGAATGTACTACAGTTTATTTACTCAACCATTGAAGACATTTGGGTTCCTTCCAGTTTTCCACTATTACAAATAAATGTGCTGTGAACATTTGTGTACGTGTTTTTAAGTTTTCAGTTCCCTGGGATAAATGCCCAAGAATGCAACTGTTGATTCACATGGTAGTTGCATGTTTAGTTTTATAACAAACACCTCCAACTATTTTCCAGAGTGGCTGTACCACTTTACATTCCCACCAGGATTGTATGAGTGGTTCATTTTCTCCATGTCTTTATCAGCATTTTCCTAGACATATTTTTGGTTGTCAATACTGGAGTAAGCAGATGTTACTGGCATCTAACTGGTAGAGGCCAGGAATGCTGCTAAGTATCCTACAACTCACATTACAGCCCCCCACAACACATGATTATCTGCCCCAATATCAATAATCAATAATGCTGAGGCTGAGAAATATTGATCTACTTAAGAGAATCATATCAATGTTATAATTTTCGCTTCATCTGTTATAATAAACAACTGAAGAGAAGATTAATCTATTTTTAATCTACCTATATTTGTACTCTTTTCCTTGTTCTTGTTTCATTCTGAATGTCCAACTATCACTTCTTATTTGAAGAACTTCCTTTAACCATTCTTCTAGAATAGGTCTGCTGGTCACATATTCTGTCAATTTTTCCTTCATCTAAGAATATCTGTATTTCACATTTATTCTTAAAGGTCACATTTGCTGATAGTTCTTTTCCCCAGCACCTGAAAATATCTTGTTCCACTTCCTTCTGGTCTCTGTGGTTTCTGATGTGAAATCCACCATCATTCTAATCATTGTTCCCCTATAGGTAATGTTATTTTTGTTTAGCTGTTTTCAAGATTTTTTCTTTGTCTTTAATTTTAAGAAGTTTGATTGTAACATGTTTTTGCATGAATTTCTTTGGGTTTATTGTTTGGGGTTTGCTCAGCTTCTTGAGTCTGTAGGTGTATACCTCTGGCCAAATCTGGGAAATTTTCAGCCACTGTATTTTTGAATATTTTTTAAAGCTATATGGTTTTTCTCTTCTTTTGAAACCCCATTGACATGAATGTTAGCTCTTTTGTTATTGTCCCACTGGTTCCTGAGGCTCCACTCATTTTTGCCTTTTTTCTCATGGATGTTGTTCAGATTCTGATTTTGTTTTTTAATTTCAGAGATTACATTTTGAGTTCTAAAATTTCCACTTGGTTCCTCTTTGTTTTTCTGAAATTTTCTACTTTGTTATTTGTATAAAACATTTTCATCTTTACTCATTAAGGCATATTTATGATGACTTCTTTAAAATCCTGGATAATTCCAACATACGTGTCATCTTGGTGTTGACATCTGTTGATTGTCCTTTGTCATTCAAGTTTTTTTTTTCTGGTATGACAAGTGATTTTTTTTATTGTCTCTTCATCATTTTGGGTATTATGAGACTCTTTTTTGTTTTTTGTGGTTTTTACTTTTTTTTTTTTTTTTTTTTTTTTTTTTAAAGATACTTAGTTTACATAAATGTTACACAAAACATATAGGGATTCCCATATGCCCCACTCGCCACACCTCCCACACCCTCCCACATGATCTTCCTTCATTAGTATGGCGCATTCATTGCAATTGATAAATGCATCCTGGGGCTTTGTATTAAACATGGACCATAGTTCACATTGTAGTCTACACTCTCTCCCACACAGTTCTACATGTTGTGTGATGATATAAAATGGCATATATCTGCCATTGCAATGTCACTCAGGACAATTCCCAAGTCCCAAAAAAGCCCCCGTATTACAATTGTTTTTCCCTCTCCCTGCCCCCAGAGCCTCCAGTGGCCACTGGCTCCACATCAATGTTGTAATTTCTTCCATTGCTAGAATCACAATATGTCTATAGTAGAATACCAGTAAGTCCACTCTAGTCCATAGCTCTTTCTCCAATCCCGAGGATTCTGGGATGGTGATGTCCACTCCACCTCCAATTGAGAGGGGGCTTATATCCCATGGGGATATTATGAGACTCTTGATCTTATTTAAATATTTTTAGCAGAACTCTGTTGATGCCACAATGGTACAAGAGGGGTGCAACTTCATTACCACCAAGTGGAGGTATAAGCCTAGGTTTCCCACTTGGCCTCCACTGACACTACCCTAAAGGGGATGGGAAGAAGAATCTCATTACTGCTGGGCAGGGGTGGAAGTTCAGACTCCACACTCAGCCTCCACTGACACACTGCAGGGAAAGAGAAGGACCCCTCATTTATGCTGAGCAGAGGTGGAGCACCAGGCTCCCCATTAAACCTTCCTTAACACCAGCGGAAGGATGCCTCATTACGACCAGGCTGATGTGGAAGTCCAGGTATCTCACCAGACCTCTGTTTATAGAGGTGTAGTGGTTTTTTTCCATGGTGTTTGGCTGGAGTAGGAAGAGTATTGCCATAAAGCTTTCTGATTTCTTGGTTCTCCCTTTCCCTTTCCTTTGGCTAGAGAGCGGGCTTTTTTTTTTTTTTTTTTGTCTGTTCCTATTGGCATTTCTGGGTTGTGGGCTTCTTCTATGCCCAGGCCTGGATATGGAAAACCCAGAGGATTCACCACAATGTCATTCCTCAAATCCTAAGGTTCCTAACTAGTCCCCCTTCCTCTTTCCATCTTTCAGTTTCCTTATGTTTGTTTTATATATTATGTTCAGGGTTTTTAGTTGTGCTCAGTGAGAGGAATAGGGAAAATGAGTCTACTCTATTATGTTAGGAACTGGAAGTGTCAACACTTTTTAAAAATATCTTTTTCTGATTTAAAAAGTTAATAAATGGGAAGCAGATGTGGCTTGAGCAGTTATGTGTCTGCTTACCATATGGGAGTTCCTTGTGTCTCCTAGAGAAGACGAGCAAGACTGGGCTGGTGCAGCAAGCTAACACAATGAGATGACACAAGATGATGTAGCAAGCTGATGTAACGAGATGACGCAGCAAGATGACGCAATGAGGAGACACATGAGGAAACACAAAAGACACAACAAGCAGGGTGCGGAAGTGGCTCAAGCAACAGGACTCCTCCCTCCCACATGGGAGGGTGCTGTGTTTGGTTCCCAGTGCCTCCTAAAAAGAAGATGAGCAGACACAGAGAGCAGAGAGTGAGTGCAAACAAGGGTGTGTGTGTGTGTAGAAATAAATAAATCTTAAAAAAAAAAAGGAAAAAAAGTTAATAAATAACTCAAACGGAATGGGCCAAGATGATTACCAATAGTTTAATGATCTTCCCTTTCTCCCTCCTTAAAACGGCAAGACAGACACACAAACACACTAGATTAGTTCCATAGCAGTGCTAGGGGAAGAAAAAAAAAAAGAGCAGTACTATCAGTCAGCCATTGAAATTTAAAACATGGGGGGGATGGATGTGGCTCAAATGGTTGAGCGTCTGTCTCCCATATGGAGGGACCTGGGTTTGATCCCCGGGACCTCCCGGTAAAAAAAAAAAAAAAAAAGAAATTTAAAACATGTTTGCCAAAATGAAACATACCAGAGAAAGGTTGGATGATAGAATGGGTATGGCTTTTTTATTTTCCTTCTAAAACATGGCTATCTGGTAAGTTCTCATTTATTTATTGGTTTATTGCTTTTTTCCCTCCACTAGGATATAAGCTTAATGGGCGGAAAGAGAATAGGCAAGAAAATTTTTGGGGGAAAAAATAGCAAGAAAGAGCTTCCTTTTTCACATATCACAATACAGTATGGAGCGATGGTAGGTAAAACAGTGTAGTTTTGCTGCAGGTCACTGTGCATGACTACAGAAAGAAATTAGAGTAACAGAACAGAGACAAAAAAGAGAACAATGTATATGTGACAATTTAGTATGGAAAAGGTGCAATAAAGATCCAATGAAAATTACCCTTATCCACTGTTATCAGGAGCATAAATTGCTGACAAATTGCCATTAGATGACAATTTGGCCATATGTCAAATTCAAAATGCACATATGGCTCTGGTACTTTCACTTCTACATAACTATTGCAGTGAAATATTTGTCCCCGTTGATAGTAACATTATTTGTAATAGTGGTAAATTAGAGGGGAGGGGAAATATCTACCAATAGAGGAATGCTTCATTGTTGATAACACATCCTCCTTCTTACAGAATAGTGTGCAGCAGTTAAAAAGGATATAAATCCATAAGTACTGACATGGAAACCTTTCCAAGACATTAATGAGGGAAAAAAACCTGCAATTTGCAGATCAGAACAAGCATGATATATTTATGTGATTTAATACACACACACACACACACACACACATCCTTGGGAAAAGTTCCAGAAAAATAGAAAAGATTCAAAGTTAATACTGATTACCTCTAGGGAGAGCAGTGGTGTTGAGAGGTGCAGGAGGTGAACCATGGGACATTTCATTTTTTACTCTACATACTTCATTCAAATTCAACAAATATTTACTGAATGCCTACTCTGGCCCAGGCACTGTTATAGGCACTTGGGAGAGGACAGTGAATAAAGGAGAGAAAGATTTCTCCTGTCCTTGTGAGGCTGATTAGATACTCTGTTTGGAGGGAACAATAACGTCAAAAAAACGACATGGTTAGTTAAGCAACAGAAGGTGATAATTAGTATGGAAGAAGAAAGTGGGGTAGAATAATGGAGAAGGATACTAGGCTTGGGGGTTACAATTTTAAAAGGGTGGTTAGGGGAGGCTTCATTGAGAAGGTGATATTTGACCTAAGCTTCAAGGAGGTGAAGGGGCAAACAGGTGGTTATCCGGGAGAAGAGAACTCCAGGCAGAGGGAACAGTGAATGCTATGCCCTAAGGTGGGAGTATGCCTGGAATCTGAGGAATAGCAAGGCGACCAGTGTGGAGAGTCAGAGAGCACTAGGAGATGAGGTCAGAGAGAGAACATGGGGCCCAATGCCATAGGGTCTCTAGGTCATTTTATTTTCAGAGTGAAATGAGGAGCCATGGTAGGGTTTTAAGCAAAGAAATGATGTGCTCTGACGTTCTTTAAAAAAAAATTACTCTGGCTCCTGTGTTGAGATAAACAGCAGGGGAAGAAAGAGCAGAACAGCTGGGAGACCACTGCATTGGTTCAAGTATGAGAGGATGGTGGTGGCAGCAGAGTGGTGGCAGTGGGGTGGTGAGGTCATGAGATTCTGTATATATTCCGAAGGCAGAGCCAGTGGTATTTCCTGATGAATTGAATGTGGGGTACTAGAGAAATAGAGGACCTGGGATGACTCCAGGGTTTTTGGCCTAAACCATCAGCTGAGACAGAGAAGGCTGCTGGAAGAGCAGGTTTTGGGGGAAGAGATCAGGAGTTAAGTTTTGGATATGTTAAATTTGAGATGTACATAAGACATCCAAGTGCAGCTATTGAGAAGGCAGTAGAAATAAGATCCAGAGAGGCATGAACTAGAAATAGAAGTTTAGAAGTGCTTCAGGATATATATTATGCTTAAAGCTCTATGCATAGGCAAGTGTTTGGATTTTCCTTCCAACGTTGGAAGAAAATTTCCAAACATTCTGAAAAACTGAAAGAAGAGTTCAATAATCACTTACATACCAAGTCTCTAGAATGAACAATTGTTAACATTTTAGTGTAACTGCTTTGTGTGTAGATAGACTTGTGTATGTTTTATGAATCATTTGAAGCTAAGTTACAGACATCATAATACTTCAAACACTTCAGCCATGTGTGTCCTAAAAATAAAGGTATTTCCTTAAAAAACCACCAGACCATTATTACACCTAAGAACATTGACAATAATGTCCTACCATTCCGGAGCATCCAGGGGCCGGCCAGAGTGGTCATGGGCAGGAACAGGGAGGCCGAGAACCCATCCTGGGGAGAGGCAGGACTGTGCTGGAGCCCAGGCTCCAAGCCCCCAGTAGCACATGCTCCATTGTCCCATCAGACTTCACTTACAAAACACAAATCCAAAGATAAAATTATAGAGAATTTCAAGATGGCAACCACAAGGCATTAAACCCAAGCATAGGGTCCCTCTGAGCACAGGGCTTGTCTTTTTCTCCCTCTCTTTTGTGGTCCTCACTCAATTTTGTAATTTTTTTTCATAGAGGTCCCCAAAGCTCTTATATCTAGGTGGTTTGTATTTGCTTTTATTGTGAATAAATTTTCCCCATTTTATTTGCCAACTGGTTAGTAATGGGATATAGGAGAGTCATATAACTTGTATAGTTATTATTTTTAGTTGAACTAAGTTGTGTTTATTGACCCATTGCAACAAAGGAGGAGAGCATATACCTTGGGGAACTGTAGGGCATCTCAGTACAAGGGTATTAGAAAGGATTTATGGGATTTAGGTTCCAGTCAGGTGCTTTTAGGGAAGGTTTAAGAAAGCACAGCTTTGCTCTGGATAGCTATTTTTTATAGCTCTTGTATCATTTTATATCTCACCATTTTAGTGAACTTTGATAGTTTAATATCAGTTCTACAAATCATTTACAAATAATAGCTAACATGACCATTTACCATTGTGAGAAACTGTTCTAAGTCAGTTCATTCTCACAACAAGCCCGTGAAGCAGGTACTATTATTATATCCATTTCACAGCTGATGTTTCTGAAGCATGAGAGACTTACCCAATGCTAAGGAGCTAACAGGTAAATAGCAGTCTTCAAATTCAAATCTTAGCCTTCTAGCTCCAGATTTCATGTTCTTATCTCTATATTGGTTAGATTAACTCCTTTTCTCTCTACCTCTATTTCTCTTTGAAGAATTGCATAGAACTTCCAGAACAATGCTAATTGTGGTGATAGCAAATATCCTTGTCTTGTTCTTAATTTTAATGGAGTGTCTCCAGTGTTTCATTATTAAGTATGATAATGACAACTGTGGCTTAAAAAGGAAACCTCTGTAATATGAGAATATTAATAACACATTTTCTCCTAAGATAAAGAGTCAAAAATCAATCTATTTGGAAAAGAGGGATGAATCATGAAACTTTATTGATAAGGACTTCTGTTCCAAGGGTTTGTTCTAATCACATGTATGGTGCATAAAATATCAACACTTTTGTGCTGGGGAAAGGAAACTCTGGTCATGGTATTGATGCTAACTTTGACCAACAAGATATGCAAGAAACCAAAAGAAGTCAGCTTTTGAGGGAGGCTGATATGCACATTTTATTTAACAAATATAACGTACAACAACTAAAAGAACTGTGTATTTCCAGGAGAATTAAGACTATGTATACCTGGATTAGCACCTAGAGAGTACATAGAAAACAAGGGGAAAAAGAAAGGGGAAGCTTCCTACTAAAATCCTTTGGGCCCAGGATATTCTAAGAGCAAATTCTTGGCATTTAGTAGGAACTCATGACCTTCAATGTGAGCGTAGCAATCAGCTGTCTTGGTTAACTACTTGTGTCTTCAGTGCTTTATGACACTAGATGTGTCAAGCTTTGTAGATTTTACAAGTAAATATAGGAAAAGGATAAAAAGTTTTATACTCACCCTCGTTTTATTCCAAAATCATTGAACTACAAATTTGTGGTACACTGTTAAGAAGGTATTGAGAAAGCAGAACTGGTTGTGTGAGGAGACATTTTTCAAGAATGGTGCCTTGGGTAATCACTCACCATTTCACAGGTACACTGAAAATCTGTAGAAGTCACTGATTGGAAGAATCATAAATGGCATATAAAAGTTTCCATGAGGATAGAAAAAGTTCCACACTGCAGGTGGCTGTAAAGCCTCACTGAATTAGATATCAGTTAACATTATACTGTGCATTTAATGCAATATTCTTTGGTTATATTAAATTAACCACCAGGAGGAAAACTCCCTTCCATGCTCATTCTTAACTGGGGATGATTTTGCACCCCAGGGTACCCTGGCACTGGAGACAATTCTTCACAGCCGCGGGTGGTGGACAATGCTACTGGCGTCTAGTGAGTAGAGGCCAGGAATGCAGGTAAACATATTACCATACCCAGGACAACCCCCAAAACAAAGAATTCTCAGGCTCCAAATGCTAAGAGTACTGAGGTTGAGAAACCCTGAAATAGGTTTATATGACACAGGTCTGGGTGTACACTATGGAGGCCAAAAGGCACCTCCTGCACTTTACAGCTGGGAGGGATTCCCCAACAGCTTTCACCATCAAAGTCCCATTCGCTCCTCTGTCTTCCAGATCAGGCCCATGGCCAGCTCCTCTATATCAAAGAGCTCAATAAGTATTTGCTCAGTGAACTGGGGTGGGGGGAGATGCAAGAAGCATGGCTCAAAGTCTTCAATGGACTACAGTGAATAGTAAAAATTACTCTGAAACTCAATGGTGTCATAGTCTCTAACTACATAGGACCCCAAAGTTAGGGCTAACACATTATTAAAAATGGAGCCAACATTTTAAGGAGAATATGTCTAAACACTTCAGATTCATTTTAGTGGGGCAAACCAAATAAAAACAGTGTAAAAGGCAAACATTCAATATACTTCATTTTAAACCAACAAAATAAACACATGAAATGCCATGCACAGCATACACCATTCCTTTTTTTTCTTTTTTTTTTTTACATATTTACAATTTTACATATTTACTTCTCAATATGTTTTCTATCTTTACAATTATAAACTTATTTCAAACTGGTAACAGTGGTACCGCTGAATTCCCTTAAACATATACTTTGTAGCATTCATTTGTTTTATCCTTTAAAAGGCAATTATTTACCTAAAACCAAACCATAGCACATGCCATGGAGGAAGCACATAGGAAAATCATGGAGAAAAAGCAGATTTAGATAACATTTTCACACAAGCCTTAAATCAATCTATTTTAGTAACTCAAATAAATAGTGTTTTATTATTTACTAACCTTCCCGTGCTGGAAAAAAACAAAACGAAACAAAACAATCCCCCTAAATTTGTACCTTTAAAAATGTTCTGGCATTTATAAGCAATTAAGTGATATCCTAGATCCCAATCACTGGACTGTAGTAAGGGCTAGCTCCAATTTAGGTTCAAATAAATACTATCGATGTAAATTTTTATCATCCTGCATAAACCTGAGGTTGCAATGGTGGAGGAAGTTTATCATTTTCAACATTTTCAGAGTCAATAGCTGCTAAAGATTGATTTGGGGGCTTAATTTCAAGTGGATATTTCTCAACAATGTCTTGAACCTCTTTTGCAATTCCATCGGTCCAATCTATTAGGTCTTTTTCAAGTTTCTTGGCTTCGTTCACGATCCTTTCCTGTCGTTCATTCAATTGTGACAGGAGATCCAAGTTCTTATACATTTGCTTAACACCTAAGCAAGCATCTGGTGACCAATTCTCAGATTCTTGCTTCCTGGGAGAGGTCTGGCCAGACATGTAGCGATCAAAATCCTCCTGAGTTAAATTCAAAGACTGAGCATCTAATTTCTCAATGAAAGCCACAGCACAGCACTACAAAAAGAGGAGAATGTTATTTATTACACTGCTATCAGGAAAGTTACAAATATCCAGATATCTTTTTTAACATAATGGTTAAAAAAAAAGCTTTGAAATCAGATGGCCTGAGTTAATGTCACCTCTGTCATTTAAAAGTAAAAGATGTGTGACCCTGGGAAAGTTACTTAAGCTCTCTGAGGTTTCCACGTGTATAAAATGGGGGAAATACTACCTAGTTTATTGTGAGACTAAAACATCATAAAATATGTAACTTGCTTATTAGCTCATAGTGCCTGGTCTATAGTAATTGATGAATAAATGTAGTGGTTATTAGTATAGAAATGCTAGGGCAAATGCCCAATTAAACAGACATCTGTTAGCTATACTTTCAGACACTGACCAACTTGTTCTACAAAAAGCACACATCATTTTTACATTTAAAATTCTTTTTATTTCTCCCTACCCCCTCATTGTTTGCATTTGCTGTGTCTGTTTGTTGTGTGCTCACTTTTACATTTTAAAAGAAATGTATTTTCACAAAAAAACATTCAAGATAAACGGGAAACTAGGCAGCTGACAGGATTTCTTCTGAGAAATGCACCCACAGGATCCTTCATTTTTTTTTTTTTTAAAGATTTATTATTTCTCCCCCCGCCCCTTTTGTTTTGCACTCTCTGTCAGCTCATCTTCTTTTTAGGAGGCACCAGGAACTGAACCTGGGGCCTCCCATGTGGGAGGGCAGCACCTAATCACTTGAGCCACCTCCAGTCCCAGGATCCTTCATTATTACTCACAAAAAAGCAAATCATCTCTTTAAGGAACATTTAACAAATCTATTATAAATGACCCGTCTGATGAAAGGGACTCAAGAACATGCCCACTGGACTCTTCCACACGGGCTTGCACAGTGTGTGTGGAATTGCTTCACTCCCCTTGTTACCTGGGGAGATTGGCTCAGGTGAGTGGCTATATGGTATTGCATGGGAACAGGGAACATAGGAAAAGAAAAAACATTTGATGGGCAAGTAGTTTCAGTTTTGAGCAAACTGAATTTGAGACGCAATGATTATCTGGGGTTGGAGCCCAGTGTGACGTCAGGACAGGTGACACAGACCTATGGGGGGCAGAGCTCTGTGAGCAGAGGAGACAGCCAAGGAAGGGAGACGCACAGAGGACAGAATCCCAGGGAACAACGCAATTCAGGGTGAGGCAGAGAACACAAAGCCTACAAACGGACAAGGAAGAAGGAGTGGGATTGTGGAAGCCAAGGGTCAGCAGTTCCAAAACAAAGGAGAAGTAAATCAAGAGAAGTAAAGCAGAGCAGATGTAGCTCAATAGTTGAACACCTGCTTCATATGTATGAGGTCCCAGGTTCAATCTCTGGTACCTCCTTAAAAAGAGAGAGAGAGAGAGAGAGAGAGAGAGAGAGAGAGAGAGAGAGAGAGAGAGAGAGAGAAAGTAAAGTAAGGTGAAGAGTGAAAATTTCCCATAGGATTTGGCAACTGGCAGATTTTTTACTTTTCAGGAGCAGTTTTATTGGAGTGGTGGAAGTAGAAGCCAGACTCTGAGTCAGGCAAGAAGAGGATGAAGAAAAGAAGGTACAAATGCAGTTAAGGCTGTAGGTCAAGGAGCTGGGAAGCTGCTAACGGTGGGTGAACCTCTACTGCTGACAACTGTGGCTGGCCCCCAACAACCTCCTGGTCCTGCTTCAATTCTCCTGCTGCAGGTCATGCCTCTATCTCCAACCTTCTCAGGGATTTCTAGATCTTGTGATACTCTCTGGATAAAGAATTGAATCCAAAAGGCTCTTCTCTAGCAGTCAAAAGTACATGTTCAATTTATGTTATGAAATATGAGTACTTCCAATCTCTCCTATTCACGTCACTTAAACTTTTTTGAGGAATATAGTTTAAACAACCATGTGCCTAGAAGGGATGAAAAACTCTGCAAATAACGGAGCAAGTATCATTTTGAAAAAGAACACTGTCAAATCCCTCCACCTGCAACTGTACTCCCAAGATGCTGGCACAATGGTAGCAAGCAGCTGAACACAATAGTGGACAGGGCCAGGGGCAGGGCCAGGTTTTGAGGGACCTGAAGCTAGTACAATTTTGGGAACACAGTTTAAGAAACAGAAAAAAAAAAAAAAAAAAGACAAATGCAAAATTAGGTGAATACAAACTTAGAATGTAAAAATAATTCACAACACTTTTAGGGCCTGGGAGATTCAAGTACCCATCTTGAGATCTTCTCAGGCAACTTACCAGAAATGCCATCTCATTGCATCCTGGCTTCTCCTCCCCACCTACCACCCTCTACAATCCCAGCACAGAAAACCAAGCAAACAAGGTATCCTGAGGCTCAAATTCATTAGCATCACAGTAAATCTAGTCTAAAGCAAATAAGCAGAAGGAAGTGTTTGGCCTTTTAACTTGGATATACATAATTTAATACTGTCTTGCCTAGAATCAATTACCACTATAACAAAATGATAGCTGAAAATCATTTCAGCTTTCTTAAAATAACTCAGTATTCACTTTAAGTGGTAACTTGTAGAATTATTTTTAAAAATTAATCTTAACTCTTTAAAAAATGAATCAAAGTCCAAAACTTGACTTATTCATGGTCGAAAGAAAGCAACAAAGTAAATGGCTCTTATACCTAGGAGCCCGGGAAAGGATGCCCAACAGTAGCAGAGAGCCGTCAATGTGGCTGCTATCCATTTCCCGTAAAAGTAACACAATCTGTGGTCAGGTATTGGCAGTGGTGTGTTTTCATGGTCTGACCACATGTATTCTGTAACAGGAAGCCAGCATTCTCCCTTAGCCATGCTAACTCCTCATTCAGGAGCATTAACCTATCACAGGCCTGTGAATGACTTGTCACACTCCTAAAATAAATACTTTTGTGGTTCTTCTCCATAACACCAAGAAATCAAATACTTACCAGATTGGTGAAATAGTAACCATCCTCTCCAGTCATCAGTCGGCTTGGGTTACAGAAGCGGGTGATATACTGGATATTGGACTGAAGGCGTGGGGGGTTGCCCTTCAAAACAATGTAGATGAGAGTGGGTAAGAAGTCATCTGCTGAAGCTGGCTCGTTCTTGGTGATCTTAATGGCATTGAAGATGTGCTTGCTGCACTTGGTGATGCAGGCCAACTTATCTCGAGGCACACGCTTCGAATCCATTTCAATAATATCTGTAAAGCAGAAAAGACACTGTTTCCGATGAGAAAATAATCAAATAAACGAAACAACAGGATAATCAGTTTGTCTCTGTTAGGTTACAGAGATACCCTCACTAACCCTTCCCTACCAATTAACTTAGTGTATGAAAAAGTGAGACCCTGAAAAATAGTAAATACTAGTTCATACTTACAGGACACATAAAAATAAGCCAGGCACTACACAGTGCACTCTATAAATATTTTTCTTTTAATCCTCAGAAAATCTTATGCAACGGATATTACTGTTATACACATTTTATAAGGAATTGAGGTTCAGAGAGGTTAAATTACTTGTCCAAGATCATACAAATGGCAAGTGTCGAAGCTGGGATTTGAAGCCAAATCTGTCTGCCTCTAAAGCCCATGCTTTTAATCACAATGCTAAACTCCTCTGAGTCCATAGAGAAGTTGCTTTAAAAGATGAAACTTTTTACTGCTTTTGTCTAATGTATTTTAAGACTCAGTTAAGAAAGAATCAATTGCATACTGTTCTTCAGAAATGTGACTACTATATAAAGCATCTTTGTATTGGTATAAGAATACAATTGCTGAAATCCAACACACTTAGATCTACAGTGACCAATCCTCAGGGCATGTAACTCTCCACTAGCTATGAACGTCTACAAAACTTCCTAACACTTTTATTTTTTATTTTATTTATTTATTTTTTTTAAAGATTTATCCATTTATTTATGTATCCCCCCCTTGCTGTTTGTGTTTGCTGTGTCCATTTGCTGTGTGTTTTTTCTGTGTCTGCTTATCTCCCCCTTGCTGTGAGGTCCTGCTGCATCAGCCCGCCGCGCAGGCCGGCCTGCTCTCAGAAGGAGGCCCCAGGAAGCGAACCCGGGGACCCCCACATGGTAAACGGGAGCTCCATCGATTGAGCCACACCCGCTTCCCTTCCTAACAGTTTCAATCTGCAGGTTACCAGAGGGCCAGAAGTGAGGATGCAAATTTAATCTCATAAACAACAACAGCAACACACACAAACAAGAAAAAAAACCACAAATTGAATCTCATAAGTAACATTTTATATCTCTTAGAGAAAAATTATTTCGCTGCCCTTGGCTATCACTAAGTCCAACTGCTGGCCCTTATAAATGCACAACCTTGGTCAAAAAGACTAGGAGAGACTGAGGAATGGGTAAGCACCAACTGTCAGTACTGCTAGAATAACACAAGTGGAGGGGGGAGCGTGCCCATTGCAATCTGGAACAACATGAAAGAAAGTAGCTGAAGGAGCTTAACTTGTCAGCAAATTCTTGCCCCTAGCAGGAATGAAAGTTTCAGACTCAGATCAGATGGTGGTGTGTGCTAAAGGGTCCTGCTCTTAGCTATTGGGGACCCTTGCAGGACTGAGAGCCACAGACTTATATTTTAACTCACTGGTGTTCTTATTCCTGTCCCCCACCCACTTGTGAATTATATGATTTTTTATGATTTTATTATTCGGCTCCTTTGATCTTTGAATTCTGGGTTAAAATTACGGTTTCTATGTTTCAGTCTATTTCCTTTTCTATTTAAACAGAATGTGCTACAAAAAATAATGTGGGTAGGGTTTTTTTTCTTTTCACCATTTTTTACTATTATTTATCCATTGAGCCTTCTACCTTTTATTATTATTTTCTTTTTTAAACTTTTAACCATTTTCTTATTGATCTTTGTTTTTTATGCTTTTAAAGTTAATTTAAAAGTGAATTACTTTCTATCTGGATGCCTTTGTGGCTGCCACTATCCCATAGGGCAGAATCAGGAGAGTAAAAAGAGGAGAGAAGATAAAGAAAAGGAAGAAGAAAGGAAAGTAAATACCAGGTATTTCTCCCCACACTCTTTGTCCTGCAGTAGCCCCCTTTCTTGGTCGTCTGGTTAATAAAAGGATGTTTCTGCAATTCTTCTGGACCTCCCCCTAATGATTTGCAATGCCCTAAAGTCTAAACTAGACAAACTAGACATAACCTAGACTAGATATAAACTAGGAGATATGGGAGAAAACCAAACCAAACCAAACACAAGAGGAAACTCACTGCTGCACTAATTATTCTTTGAGTAATGATTTCCCTCCCCAATCCGCCTGTTATAATTTACTTTTCCGAGTCCTCAGATAATTGTTTTATGTCTTCCACTCAGAGTATGAACTTGTGATCCTCAGAGGAGATGGCGTGGAGTGTGTGTACTCTATCTTAGCTGGATCCAGTTGTCCAGGATTTTCTTTAATGGGGTTTTGAAAACAAAAGTAGGCTATATCTCTAGGTCACGGTTTCTCAATCTCAGCACTATTAACATTTGGGCTGGATAATTCTTTATTGTGGAGGGCTGTCCTGTGCATGTTTAGCAGTACCCCTGGCTTCTACCCACTAGATGCCAGTGGCATTCCCATAGGCATGACATTCAAAAATATCTCTCAATGTTGCCAAATGCCAACCAGCCCTCGGATGAGAAGCATAGCTCTAGATAGATGACTCCCAATAGCCAGAGTGAAGTTGTAGAGGCAGAATCAAATGAGAGGGAAACTTTCACTCCTGACCAAAGGCCTTGACACTGCCCTTGCACACTCAAATTCTTGAATTTGAGAGGGGCTGATGATGGGACTATCTGATCCTCTCTATCTTCCCAGGGGTGACAAGCTCTTCATTTTGAGAGGTCCTGAAGGCTGTCCTAATTAAACCTCAGGGCAGAGGCCTTGATGATTCTCCCAATTTTATGCAGTTCTCTTTCAAAGGACCTCACGTTTGTTACTTGTCAGCCCAGAAAACCTGCCCTAGAAGAATCTGCACTGCACAACTGGACTGGACACATCTATCTATCTATCCCACAACATGCTGAACACAACCACATTATCCTGATCCCTCAGGCAACCACCATTCACTGCCTCCTACTCTCACCATGGATGGGTCACACAAACACTTGTCATCAACTGATATGCCAGCAAACCATGCCCTTCCCAGGTGAAAAAGTCCAGAAAGGAGACTCTCCTATATCCAAGAACTGGCCTAAAAGAGGCTAGCTTGGAACACACAGGAATCTCTTCTCCAGAAAAATAGCTAGAGAACAGGCTGAAACAGACCCAAAATAGATCTTCTAGGGTTTAGGACAGCAGGGAAAGACTGCATACCACCGAGAGGAGAGAGGGACAAAAGAGAGAAATCGCGACGACAGAACCAGAACCGTGAGTTTTTAATCAGCAGCAGCTGCTGCTGCCGGCACCCTC
>JAQZBX010029757.1:0-27134 GCA_029593785.1 Cabassous unicinctus
TATTATATATTATATAATAATTAAAGGGACACTTTGCCAAGATGAAATAAATTTACTAAATATTTATGCACCTATCCTGAACGCCCCAAGATACATAAGGAACACACTGGCAAAGCTGAAGGGAGAAATAGATAATTCTAAAATGATACACCATTCTCAGTTTTTGATAGAACATAAAGATAAATAAAGAAACAGGGAGCTTGAAAAATATGATAAATGAACTAGACTTAACAGACATAAGCAATAGCACTTTTTAAGTGCTCATGCATCCTTCTCCAAGATAGACCATATGTTCAGTCCAAGACAAATCCCAACAAATTTAAAAAGATTGAAATTATACAGAACACTTTCTCTGATCAAAATGGAATGAAGCTGGAAATGAATAATGGATGGTAAAAGTGAAAATTAATAAATATATGGAGATTAAAAAACACACTCTTAAATAATCAGTGGATCAAAGAAGAAATTGCACAGTATTCACAAATATCTTGAGACAAATGAAAATGAGAACACAACATATCAAAATCTATGGGACACTGAAAAGTCAGAGTTGAGAAGGAAATTTATAGCCATCAATATTTTACATTAAAAAAGAAGAAAGAGCTAAAACTGATGATCTACCTGCACACCTAGAAGAACTAGAAAAAGAACAGCAAAGTAACCCAAAACCAAGCCAAATGAAAGAAATAGTAAAGATCAGAGCAGAAATAAATGAAATTGAGAAGAAAAAAACGAAAGAAAATTTTTAAAAAATTCAATATTTGGGAAGTAAACAAAATCAACAAACCCTTAGCTAGACTGAAAAGAATAAAAGAGAGAAGACAGAAATAAATATAATCAGAAATGAAAGGGGGAATGTTACCACCCATCCTGCAGAAATAAGAGAGTTCATAAAAAGGTACTCTGAACAAATGTATGCCAAAAGACTAAACAATGTAGAGGAGATGGACAAATTCCTAGAAACTCACAAAGTACCTACACTAACTCTAGAAAAAAATAGAAGACTTCAACAAGCCAATCAAAAGTGAAGAGATTGAAATAGTTATGAAAAATCTCCCAAAGATGAAAAGGCCAGTACCAGGTGGCTTCACAGGTTAACTTTACCAATCATACAAAGATGATCTATTACCAAATTTGTTCAAGTTCTTCCAAAAAATTGAAGAGGAGAGAATGCTACAAATCTTATTCTATGCAACCAACCTCACTGTAATACCAAAACCAGATAATGATATTACAAAAAAAGAAAATTATAGACCAATATCTTTAATGAATAGAGATGCAAAAATCCTCAACAAATTACTTGTAAATAGAATCCAAAAGCACATTAAAAGAATTATGTGCCATGATCAATTTGGTTTTATCCCAAATATGCAAGTGAAGCTCAACACAAGAATATCAAATAGTGTAATAAACCACATTGATAAATTGAAGAAGAAAAATCACATGATCCTCTCCATTGGTGCTTTAAAGGCATGTGAGCAATTAAAGCACCCTTAATTGATTAAAAAAAAAAACACTCCAAAAGAAAGGAAAAGAAAGAAGCTTTCTCAATATGATAAAGTACATATATGAAAAACCTACAGCTAGCATAGTACTCAATGTTGAAAGACTGAGACACTGAGACCTTTCCAGTTGAGATCAGGAACAATGATGCCCACTGTCATCATTGTTATTCAATATTGTACTAAAGATTCTAGCTGGCTAAATTAAGAAATAACACACACTCAAATAAAAACAGAAGAAATAAAATACTCACTATTAGCTGATGATACTATCCTATATCTAGATTATCCTTAAAAATCCACAGGAAAGCCACTAGAATTAATGAGTTCACTAAAGTGGTGAGATAATAGATTACTATGCAAAATTCAATAGCGTTTCTATACACTACCGATGTGTAATCTGTGGTGGAAATCGGGAAAAAAATTCCATTCATAATAGCAACTAAAAACATGAAATATTTAGGAATAAAACTTAACAAGGACAAACATTGGTAAAAGAAACTGAAGAAGACCTAAATAAATGTAAGGACATTCTGTGTTCATGGGTTGGAAGACCAAATATCATTAAGATGTCAATTCTACCCACATTGATGAACAGATTCAATGCAATCCTTATAAAAATCCCTACAGCCTTTTTTGCAGAAGTCGAAAAACCAATTATAGAATTTATTTCAAAGGGTAAAGGGCACCGAAAATCCAAAAAGATCTTTTAAAAGAATGAATTGGGAAGACTCTCACTTCCAGACTTTAAAACATATTACCTGATACAGTGGTAAAAACAGCATGGCACTGGCCTAAATACAGACACATTAACCAATGGAACTGATTCAGTATCTCAGAAATAGACCCTCACATCTATAGTCAAGTGATTTTTGACAAGGCATTTAAATCCTCCTAGATGGGCCAGAACGGTCTATTCAACAAATGGTCCTGGGAGAACTGGAGAGGCACATCCAAAAGAAAGAAAGAAGACCCCTATCTCATACCTTATGCAAAAATTAACTCAAAATGGATCAAGGACCTAAATATAAAAGCGACAACAATAATCTCATAGAAGATAATGTAGGAAAACATCATCAAGATCTTATGGTAGGTGGTAGTTTCTTAAACATTACACCCAAAGCATGAGCAACAAAAGAAAAAAATAGATAAGTGGGACCTCCTCAAAATTAAACACTTTTGCACCACAAAAGACTTTGCAAAAGGGGGGAAAGGCAGCCAACTCAATGGGAGTAAATATTTGGCATTGACATACCCAATAAAAGTTTAATATATATGATATACAAAGAGATCATAAAACTCAACAATAAAAAGACAAACTACCCAATTTAAAAAGACTTGAAAAGACAAATTTCCAAAGAAAAAATACAAATTTTGAAGAAACACATGAAAAACTGTTCAACATCACTAGAAATCAGGGAAATGCAAATTGAAACTTCAATGAGATATCATTTCAAATCTGTGTCTGGCTGCTATTAAAATGTAGGAAAACGGTAAATGTTGGTTAGGGTGTGGAGAGATAGGAACACTTATTCATTGTTGGTGAGAATGTAGAATGGTACAATCACTGTGAAGGATTGTTTGGCAGTTCCTAAGGAAGTTGAATAGAGACTTGCCATGTTACCCAGTAATAGCATTACTAGGTATATAACCAGAGGAAACAAGAGCAGAGACACAAACAGGCATCTGCAACCCATGTTCATAGCAGCATTTTTCATGATTGTCAAAAGTTGGAAATAACCAGATGTCCATCAACTGATGAATGGATAAACAAATTGTGGTGTATACACACGATGGAATATTATGTAGGAGTAAGAAAAAATGAATTCATGGAGCATATAACAACATGGATGAACCTGGAGGACATTATGTTGAGTGAAGCAAGCCAGACACAAAAGGACAAATGCAGTATGATTGTGCTATTATGAAACAAATATATTGTATAAACTCATGGAGTTAATAATTAGAATATAGGTCACCAGAAAACAGGAGGGTAGGGGATGGAAAGCTAAGAGTTAATCTGTGCAGAATTGTTAAAAAAAGGTTGTTTGTAAATCTTTGGAAATGAATAGAAATGGTAAAGAATATCATGGTGTTTGTAACTAACAATACTATTTTACAGGTATGACAGTGGTTGAAAGGGAGTCTAAGGTCATGTATAGTACTAGAAGGAAAGCTAAAAACTGTAACATTGGACTCAATAAGATAGTAAAACCTCATGTAAATTATGAATATGGGTGATATTATATATATGACAATTTTTACAAAATATAAATACAAATATACTAGAGAGAAGGAAAAAGAATAGCAGCTATGTACAGCAGGTGATGCATAGAGAGATTGAGAGTTGATGAGTTTGTTTTTTGTTTATTATTATCATTGCAATAATGAAAGTGCTCTGGGGTGATGAATGCACAAACATGATTACACCAAATACCACTGATTGTTGTCTTTGTATGGATTTATGCTTTATTAATATGTATCAATAAAATTGGAAAATAATTTTTTGAAAAAGGATGTGAAATTTTAAAAGTTCACTATATATGTAATATATTATTTTGTAATTTTTTATCCAAGCCTTCATATGTCTCCTGAAATTCTGCCATATACTTTCTCGTCTACCAGTTGCTTCTAAATCAACATGAAAATTGATTTCATTATCATTAATTAATGAAAGATCCACAATAATGGATTTCATCTAGTCATATATGGAGGAAGTAAGCTTTGGGCCATTAATAAAATAATAGAAACTTTACTCATCTCAGCAATGATTTTTACTTTATTTTCTCCTATTTCCTTTAATATAATAAAAACAATACACTAATATAATAAAAGAAATTGCACAAACTGCTGTTGCTGAATACAAAACATCTGCTATGTTGATGAATTAGTTGATACTCAAACCTGAATGGTAAAACTCCACTGTGTACTCCTTGGGATGCCTGTCTCAAAAATGCCCATTCATCATCTGTCTCACACTCCTAGAAAGAAGTTTGTTATGTTGTAAGACAATGCAAAATTCTTGGAATTGTGGATTTTCCAAGTGTCTTTTTCAACATAAGTCAAGGTGTATGATAAATATACAATAAAATATTTAAATAAAAATTACTGAGTAATCATCTGTGATAAAATTATATAAATGCATAACCATTAATATAAAGAAGTTTTATATGCACAAAGGAAAATACTTGGAAGAAAATACATCTAAAGAATAACAATATTTATGAATAACTTTCATTTTTTCTTTGAATTTCATTGCTTAATAATTTCTGTGTAATGAACCATATTCATTGCTATGATACTGTTACATTTTAAATATAAAATTATTTCATTGTGAAAAATACACCATTACATCCCTGGTCTTTAATGATCTGGCCTTTCAGTCACAGATTAAATAAGCATTTCTCTAGAAATACCTACGCTTTTACCCAGTCATAAATCAGAACATCACAAAGGAATACCAACAATGCTGTTCAACATGATGTGGCTTCTAAGGGGAAGGCAAATTTCTGTTACAAACCTGACACAGATGCAGTTGCCTTTGAACTTTTATCCTTGGCATCATGTCAAACAATTTTCCTTGGAAATTAGTCCCAGAGATGACCACATGTTGCATTATACACAATCCTTAATATAAGCAGTGCCTTGACATTATCAGGGTGAATAACAAGGGATATTCTGCTCTGATCATATTTACAGTACCTCCTGGTATGCTCACACCAGGTAAATTCCAGGTGAACTTTCTAATTGACCAGAGCTTGAGCAAAATTTTTGTTTGATTTATTTTACTTCAAAAAGAAATCATTCACTGAAAATTAAACATAATTTATCTCAAATGAAACACATACTATAGAAGAGAAATTTCAGACTCCTTAAATGGTTTACACATTTTTGATGTGAGAAAAACTTGTGGTTGACAAATTTCTAGACAGATAATACTGAAAAAAGCTTTTAAACAACTTGAACTCATGGTAAGTATTAATCTCAAAGTTAGAGCATTTTAAATTATCTAAAAAGAATGGGTAATTATTAGAGGATACACATATATATGTGTGTAACATGTAGGCCTTCCCTAGGTAATGCTAGAATATAGAGAGCCAGGAATATAGAACTGATGAAATCAGAGTCATCAATCAATGTATATACTTAGAAAACATGTTTTGTTGGAAGACATTTGATTAAATAATCTGTTAAAAATATATCTGATTATAGTAATATGTGCTCTCTAATATTCACATGCATAAGGTTTTAATTTCTGATCTGTCCTTTGTTCTAAATAATATTGGATATAAAAGAACAGCAAATGATTTATAAAAACTCTCTATCTTTGTTTCTTAGATACCTAGACTTTCTTTTTTTTGAATAGCTAAAATTAAATATAAGTAGGAATAGAATGTTATGAACTTAATCTCCGAACACAATCTGAAATGATAAAATCACCTGGCCAAAAATACTTAATTTTTGTGACTCTGGATAAGGAACTTAAATTTTTGTGACCTTTTCCCTTATCTAAAAATGCACATAATACTAATATATATGATATAATATTTTCCTCTGGACAAATGTACTAAAGAAGGGAAGTGTTTATAACAGTGTCATGTTCATTCTAATTATGCAATATATATGAACATATAAATATATGAGTCTATTATAAAATTTTCAAAATGTTGATTTTTACCCCATTTATATTTGGCAGACAACCTAAGATTTTTTTCAGACATATTATGCAAACTACTATTTATTATGATTTCTGTGAATCAGTATGCTGAATTTTTTTTAAAAGGCCATCCTTTCTATTAAAAAAAAAATGGTTTAGAAGTCATTCATCCTAAATATCACCTCTGATTTCTCAACAGTTTACAACACTTGATTGCTACTATGGAAAGAAGGAATAACACAAATGTGCCTTACTTCATCCTTTTTAGCTTGAAGGGCTCTGAAGTGATCCAGCGGTTCTTTTTTATGTTATTTCTCCTGATATACCTTATTACCCTGCTGGGAAATGCAGGAATGATACTGATAATTTGCCTTGTGTACTGATAAAATACACCCCCATGTACTTTTTCCTCAGTCACCTGTCATTCCTGGACCTCGGTTACTCAATGGTCATCACACCTAAAACCTTAGAGAACTTACTGACTTTGAACAAGAATATTTCATTCATTGGCTGCTTCACACAGATGTCTTTTTCTTCCCCTCTTCTGTGCCACTGTATTTTTCCATCTCTCGTCAATGGCCTATGACCACTATGTAGCTATCTGCAACCCTCTTCACAAACCAGTTGTTATGTCCAGGAGAGTCTGTCGTGCCCTCCTCACTGGGTCCTACATGATTAGTTTTATTGAATCATTAGTCAATCTTCCTTTCATGAACAGTTTGCATTTCTGTGGCTCCAATATAATCTATCACTTCTACTATGACTTAGCTCCAATTTTAACCTTGTCCTGCACTGACACTCATGACACCGAAATCATATTAATGATTTGTCCTTGTTTAAACGTAGTGGTGACTCTTTTTCTATATATCTATTTCATCTACTATCCTGAAAATTAATTCCTCTTCAGGAAATCTCAAAGCCTTATCTTCTTGTGCTTCCCACCTCCTGGGAATCACAATCTATTATGGCACTGCAAGTTTTACTTATTTAAAACTAAAGAAGTCCTACTCTTTGGGCAGGGATCAATTGGCCTCTGTGTTTTACACTATGGTGATCCCCATGCTGAATCCACTCATTTATAGTCTTAGGAACAAAGAGGTGAAAATGCTCTCATTAGAGTCATGAAAAAGAGAGAGGGTACCAAGCAATAGAAGTGATGGTAATGCTGAATATTTAAGTGCGTCTTTTCTTTTTTCTATTTGGGCATTTACTTGATTTCTTTCTAAACAAAGTAGCATCCTTTAATTAGTTTGTATTTCTGTTTCATCATCCTCTATTCCTACCATGCATTCTCAGGAACATATCCTAGAATGCGTTTCCAGAAATCTACATAGTAATTGGAATTCATGGAATATGTGTTAATACATTGGTTTAAATATATGTGATTTGAAGGGCTCCAAATTCAAGAGAAAATAAATGTTATTTTTCAAATTGTATTCTAGAAATTCCCCTGCATACTCAGTTTCAGAGAATTTTGTTATGGAGAGCTCTTTCAGAAATCATTCAATTAATTCTCTAGGGAAGAAATTTAGCATAGTCTTAAAGAGTACTTTTTTGGACTAGAAAATATAGATTTTAGATCCCAGAACTGTCAGCTCTTTAGCTGTATATTCCTTAGTAAATCCCTGAAAGTTGAAATCTAGTTTCCTCAAGTAATCCACACAAATAATTCTACATCCATAGAGGTATTTTAAAGATGAAATTATATAATAAATATAAAGAATTTAATGTAGTACTAATAAATTTTGACATGATCATCAGAATTCTTATATTCTTACAAAATTTTGAATATACAATAGCTTTTTTATGACAATTTTTGCTGGTGGTTTATAAATATTTTGGCAAATTTCATTAATAAAGAAAAAAACAGCTATTAAAGGAAAAAGAGCACTTCAATATTTGGTCTTAGAGCACAGTGAAATGTAGTGATAGATTTATGTTAGAGAAAAAGTGTTTGAGAACATTGATGAAAATCTGGAAAATATTTTGAATTATTAAATAAAATAGAAATATCCATTAAAATATTAGTCATTTTTGAGAGCTTTGTTCATGGTATTCTAGACAATTCTTATGTATAAAATGTACCAAAACATTTCCATTATTCCAAATAAGAACCCTGTACATTTTAAGCATTAATTAAAATTTCCTTTTAAAAGTACCATTATATAATCTGGAATTGCAGTTTTAATATTACTACCATTCAATATATATTTAAGAAAGTATGTTTTCTTCATGTTCCTATATTTATTATTTTGACTTAAACTTAAACAATGATTGTTATTTTTTTTGCCTTCAAGTGATTTGTATTCTTTTAATTTATATTTATGTTTTAATTATAGACTTATATTTGTTCATTTTCCTAAGTGATTTTTGAAATATTAAAGTTCAAATACTTTCACAGGATTAAAATATTAATGAATTCTTACAAGTTCATTATGTATTTATTAATTTATTCAAATATGAAATGTGTTTTATTATCCTCTACATCCTGAATTCCTAAAGTTTTTAACTTATCATATGTATTATCCATAAAAATTGCTGTATTAAGATTTTATTTTTGTTCTATACTCTATGTTGTCTAGAATCTATATGTATGACAATTTCTCTTTGTTTTATTTACACTTATCTATCTTTGATAAGCATTTACTTTTTAATACTATAGTTTTTATTTTCTCAACTTGTACATGTATTGTGTCTTTTCTTATATTTATAGGCCTTAGATATTTTCGGGGCTTTATCATAAAATGTGCTGGCCTTTCTTTCATTTATGTATAATTTTATAATTTAGACAAGGTATGCTTTTGGTTTTTCTTGGCAATGATGGTCAAGTGTTTCTCTAATTTTACAGATAGTTAATATGTCCAAGTATTGCTTATGATTTCATTAAATTCAGACTATTCTATTTTCTTATAATATATTCTAGAAAGTATTTATGATGCTATTAAATAAATGTAATATAAACTTTAGGCAATGTGAAAACAAGACTAATTAACATTGTCCCTCTACTTTCTCTATTCACATCAGTGCATATCATAGTTTTTGTAAGATGCGGTCTAAAGTATTTTTAAACAAAATCCTTTTCTTCATGGTTGTATGTCAAAATTATATGTAATGTAAAACTTAAGCTATTTAAAAATGATAAAGTAAATAAAACTGATAAGAGCATGGCAAAATATGCACAAGAAATGGAAATGGAAATGATTGATGTTATATAAAGTTAAAAATGGATTTTTTCTTTAGAGATACCAGGGATTGACCCAGGACCTCGTACAACAGAAGAAGTTGCCCAACCACTGTGCTATGCTGCTCTCCCAAAATGGATTTCATTTACTGAGCACATAATGTGTCCCAGACAATATTCAAAAGGCTTACTTAACATATATTCTGTTCACAAGATAACTCTCAGGTAGATACTTGAAATATCTAAAAGTTAATCTCAGGTAATGAGAAGCCATATCCAACTTGTTCAAGCAAAGACTTAAGGTTATCCTGGAATTTTCTTTATGTCGTACATCTACACCATCAGCATATTATGTTGATTCTCTGTGTAGAATATATTTGGAGTATGACGATTTCTCAAATCCTCCTCTGCTACCACCCTTGCCAAAAGAACCATCATCTCAGTACTTATATTATTGCCATTGCCTTCTAGATTGTTTGCCAATTCTGCCTTTTCCCTCTTGAGTCTTATCTCAATGTAGGGGTTAGTGATACTGCTAAAACATAGTTTGTATCATGTCACTTTTCTTCACAATACCTACAAGACTTGCCATAAAATTAAGAGTAAATATAAAAAAATTTTCCAAGAGTCTACATTTCCAACCTGATCTTGCCCCTACTCCTTACTTCTATGAAATCATCACATTTATCATTGAGTCTATCACAGTCATTTTGGAACCACCACACTGACCTTCTCACCCTAGTCTGATAAGCTGATAAGCTTCAGTCCTATACACATTAGTTCTGACAGTGTCTGGAATATTTCCAGTTTTTCTTTTTCCTGAAATTCCCTTTCCCCAGATAACTGCATCAGTCTTTTCTCATTCTTTTGTTCATAAGACCATTCCATTCCATACCAACTTTTTAAAAATTCCACCAGCCCATTCCTCATCAATGCTCTGTTTGTTTTCCATAGCAGTTAGCCATATCTAACACTGTATATATATTCTTTATCATGCCTTTTCTTTACTCTCAGTTTTCCCCTCATTGACACCTCAATGAGTGCGAGATTTTTTTTCAATAATTTATCCACAACACCTTGAAGAGTGCCTCAGTAAATATATTTCAATGGCTGAATTTTACAGATTTTGAAATTGGGGCACAGCATACCCAGCATTCCCAGCATACCTCTGCTTGTCAAAGGTAACTTTTTCAATGTATATGGATAGACATGTTAAATTGAAGGTCAAATATGAATGCAGTCAGACAGACTTTAGAGCTTACATTTTTAATCACCATTTTATATATGACTTTTATTCTACAAAATTATACCACACTTATCAGAGTTGAAACATATAATATACAACTTTATTTATTTAAAAAGTAATAATAAATCAGAGATTTTTGAAAGTTATATGTTGCTGGCAGACTTCATTAGAGCTGCTAATAGAAGACAGTGTAATTTTAGAGACAGCTACTAAATTTTCTCAAGCATACATGCATAGTCCTATTTTTGAAAGAAAAAACTCTGTAATAGAAAACGTTATTTATCATGTGATGTGACTGAACTGGGGATAGAACCTGTGTTATTCAGATATAGGCTGGTTGGTGTAAGAAAGGGCTTCAGAAATGGAGTAGTCCACTGAATGGGAAAGTATATTCCTTGTGTGTAACTGTGCAGATTTTTAGCTGACTTGGCTTTGTGGATCATTTTTTCCCTTGAGGCAATCCTGGGATACAGATTTCTCTTATGTGTTCTCTCTGTAATCTCCCAAGATGTCGTTCACTTCTGCAGGGCTGAAGACACTTCACATAGCATTCTATCCATATATCAGTCTAGGGAAAGGTGAAATTTTTACATTTCAAAAACAATTTCAGATTTTTCATTATGTGGGAGGTTTATAAGGAAAAATTCAATTTTTTAAGAGAAATTGGACTGAAGAGATTATCTTTTTCTGATGTTAAATATGTATGTAATTGTACATTTTCTCTAAATAATCAAACTTTACAAATAAATGCTTTTATATCATTTTCTTTTTATCCTTTTAATATTTGTGGGTGACTATAGTGATTTCCTTGCCTGTATCACTTATGTTTGTAAATTTTGTTTTCTCGCTTTTTAGATGTTGCCCTAGGGGTTTTTTATGGATATTTAATTTATCACAGTCTACCTAAAATAATATATCACACAACTTAACACATAGAACTGTAAAGTAGCAGAGATTCAATTCTTCTTTCCTTTTTTGTAATTTTTGCCATTAATTGTATATTTCTGTATGGTTTAAACCCAACAATTAATCTCTCTAATTTTGCTTTAGGCAGTTATTTTTAAAGCAATTAAAATTTTAAAAATCAAATGTTTGATATATTTACCTTCATTATTTGCACTTTCAGTGGCAGTTATGTCTATGCTTAGTGTACCTCTGCTTTTGTTATTCTGCCTGGATAATTTTAAAATGCAATTCTCCTCCCAAAATGTTATTTCTCTGTGTGTGTGCATGTACATTTTCTGAAAAAGTTTCTATTTCGCTCTCCTTTTGGAAAGCTGGTTCAGTGTGTATTGGATGAGTTATTTGTCATTACTTTAAAGACACCTTTCCATTGTCTTCTGGCTTGGGACCTAATCGATGGCAATCTCTTGTAATATTTATGTTTTTCCTACTATATGTGACATGTATTTACCTGTGAATGCCTTTGCAATTGTATACTTATATTTGTTTTGCAATAGTGAATTTTAGGAATCTGGTTGTGTTTTATGATCGCTTAATTTAGCTTTTGTCTTTATCCTTTCTGGGGGTTTAGTATGTTTGTGGCCCAATCATTTCCTGTCTTTCCTTATTTTTGGAAAATTCTTGCCATTATCTCCTTAAATATTTCTTCTGCTCCATCCCCTCTCTATTTTTGTTGTAGAATTCTAACTACATTTATATTAAAATGTTTAATATTATCCCACAGGTCTTGGAAAATTGTTTTCCCACTCTAGTTTTTCTTTTCTTTCTAATATTCTTGGGTGTTTGATTATTCCTATTAGCTTATCTTCATGTTCACTCATTATTTTCTCAGATGTATTGACTCTACTGATGAATCTGTTGAAGGAATACTTTGTTTCTGATATTATGTTTGTGTGCTTTAAACGTTTTATTTCTAGCATTTCATTCTACCTTAACTTACAGTGTACTCTCTCTCATTAAATTTCTCATGTATCTATGCATGCTGTTTATCCCCTCCACTAGGTCTTATAAACAAGTAACTATCAATGTTCTTTAGCCAAAACCACTAGGAACATCTGTAGTTCAAAAAGTTGGCTTTAATTTTAAAGGAGTGAGAAAGAACACACACCATGGAGAATTTTATTTCAATGAATCTACAATCAGCAATACTTTAACATGAGTAATACTTGAATGGAAATTTATTTCTTTTTTTTTTCTTCAGAATACTACTTACCACTACCATATAAATATGGCCACACTGTAAGCTTCACCCCTCTGGGTGTCACCTTGCTGATCAGGCCTCAGGAAGGGCAGTTGTATATTCAGTTTCTGAGATCTCCTGAGGATTCCTTCCCATCACCCACTTCTCCAAGGAGGTGACACAACTCTTCATTTGTTCTCTGTCACCACTTTGAGGACTGGAACTCCACAAATGATGATGGCTTTGACTGGAGGGGTTTGGTTAAAAGCAACAGAAATGAAGGAAGGAAGGAAGGAGGGAGGGAGGGAGGGAGGGAGGAAAGGAGGGGTGGAAGAAAAGCCTGGGCATGGTCAAATTAACAGGCTCACTTGCGCCCTCTTTTTATTTTACAAAAGAATCATTTAAACGTATTAATTTCAAAAGAAAACAGAGAAGTATATTTAAAATAGTTACTGCTCAGTGGGAAAAATGAACCACAAAAATTAACTTAAAAAATTATAAAAATAACTAGGAAAAATCTATCATTTGTCTATCTACCTATCTAGTTTAGTACCCATTTACATAATATTAAATGCCGTAAAGAAATCTTTGGAAAACACAAAGAGTTACGAAAATAAATGTATGCATATAGATGGAAAATGAGAGGTTTGAGTCAATAAAATCATGACTTATTTGTAATAATACATCCATTATAATTAATAAGGTATTATGATAAAACTTCGTTAAAGTTGGGAGATAAAATTGTAGTGTTTATTTTATCAATGTGTGTGTGTGTGTGTGTGTGTGTGTGTGTGTGTGAATAAGGTCTTTCAAATATTTTGACAATTATAACTTTGTGATTCAGAGAGTACATTAAATCCAATAATAAAAATTCTAAGAGTCTTGTCTGCTTGTCAAAGGTAACTTTCTTCAATAGCATATTTACAACTTAGAAATATAAAATATTTCTTGGAAAATTAATCATAAACTTCAAATGAGAGTTTGAGCTGTAATGGAAATTATCAACACTGTTAAATGTAAAAACTGCAGTTTTAAAAACAAAATGTTTACAATTTTAAAAGAATTTTCAATGGAGAAAGAAATTGTTAGAGTTGACGAGGTCATGAATGTATCCTCAGTTGAGCTTGTAAACTACGTGATATGGACCATGTCTTTGGCCACATGAAAATGCAATTTAGGGGAATCAAGGAAGAAGCAGCAACATAATCTCATGTAAATATTTGAATCACCAAAAGAGCCTCAAAATCTAAATGCATTGTATTGAATCGCTTTCAGTTGGTAAGAATCGTGATAAAGTCTTCTCTGTTGTCCACAATTTTTCATTTATGTCATTATTTTTCTTAATATTATTTAGGAGCCTGGAATGTGCCAAGACCATATTAAATATTAGAAATACCAAGATGAAGAAGTAAAAGTTGTGTTCTGCCTTAAAACAGTGAATATTTTAGAAAATAATATGCATGCTGTCCCCATATCTTTATGAAAGTTACAATAACATTAGATTATGATTTAAGCACTGCCCAAATGTTTTCAATGGAGACTAATTAGTTCAAACTTCTATTCTATCATTCATTCTCAGTTAGGTAGTCAACAAATATGTTTAGTATGTCTACCTTTCCTGGGTTTTATTTAAAAAGCTGACTCTACAAATGTGAACACTTCTGGCATACTCATTTCTCTTTTAAAGCAAATAGAATAGAGTATGCTACACAGAACACAAGGCGAATGTTATTACTATTTAATATATCTTTTTTAAAGCTTATTTTAGTAATATATATAAAACTCAAATTTTCTGTTTTAACATCTTTCAAGTATACAATTCAGTGGTATTAATTAAATTCAGAGTATTCTACCAAAATCACCCACACCAATTGCCCAAAATTTTTCATTAACACAAACATGAGTATTACACACAGTAAGCTATAACTTCCTATTCCACTTGAGCAAGAAATGGGCTGGCTTTTGTAAAAAGGATTTATTTAGGAAAAGCTAACCTTCCAAGGCCATGGAAAGTCCAAAGTGAGAAAGCACCAGAGATGCTTTCTCACTGGAGTCAGCTGCCACAAGTTGAAGAAAGATTGCTACAAATCTCTCCCGGATTTTGAGCTCAGCTGAGGGCAACCAAGCACAGTGCTTGTCTATTTCCATGCTACATACATCAGTCTTGGCTGCTTCACCCTCTCTGTGAGTTCATATGTAAGCTATCAGACATATTAGTAGGGATCATATCCTCTTGAGCTGGTCGTTGGGCCCAGCCTCTCAGGGGCTTCATGCTTAAGCAATCCTCTAGTCCTCTTGCACATGACAGGATTAAATACGGTGATTTCTTCTTCCAGTGTCTGTCTATCTCCCTATGTAGGCCTTTTATATCAGATCCTGAAAGGGAACAGAGTCTCAACCTGAGTCATACCTCACTGGCATAGTTCAATCAAAGCCGTAAACAGATCTTCTTAACAAATTAATGCAATCAAATAGTATCCCTCTCATAGGAATAGATTAGTTTAAAAACAAAATCTTTCATTTTTGACAATTTATAAAGTAATCTCAACCTGCCACCGAAGTGTTCCCTTTGATACAATTTTGTGGAGGATTGTTGTTTTTGCAATGTTGGTGCAATTTACCAGTGAACCCATTTGGTCCTGTGATTTTCTTTGTTTTGATATTTTGATGACTGATTTGAGCTCTATCAGTAGAGATCTTCTATTTCATCTAGAGTCAGTGTACATAGTTTATATGTTTCTAAGAATTTATACACTCCATCTAGTTTATCAATTTTGGGCGGGCACATCTGAGCATAGTATCTTCTTATACTCCATTTTATTTCTGTGGGGTTGATGGTAATATCTCTCCTTTCACTTCTGATTTTAGTTATTTTTGTCCTCTCACATTTTGTGTCAGAATATTTAAAGTTATGATGATATCGTTGATCTTTACAAAGTAAGAGTTTTTTGTTTCATTGATCTTCTCAATTATTTTTTATTCTCTATTTCTTTTATCTCCACTATAATCTTTGTTATTTCCTTCCAAATATTTTCTTTGGGTTTATTATGTTCTTCTGTTTCTTGTACCTCAAATTGTGAGATTGGATCTCCTATTTTAGATATATCCCCTTTTTATTGTAAGAATTCAGTGCTATAACATCTTCTCTAGCTATTGCTTTGCTACATCTCTAAGTTTTGTTATATTTTGTTTTTGTTCATTCACCTCAAGATTTTTCCTAATTGCCTCTGTAATTTCTTCTTTGACTCATTGTTTGTTTATGAGTGCACCTTTTAATTTTCACGTATCAGTGACTTTTCCAGTATACCTCTAGTATTGATATCTTGCATCATTTCAACTTTGTTAGAGAATAGTACTTGTATGTTTTAAAATTTGTTAAGTTTATTGTCTTTTTTTTCTGGCCTAAAATGTGGTCTATTTTGTAGAATGACCTGTGTCTATTAGAGAAGAATGTGTATTCTAATCTCGTTAGTCGAAGTGTTCTACATATATCTCTTAGCTCTAGATTTTTTATACTATCACTCTCATCTTCCATTTTCTTATCAATCTTTTATGTAAATGTTTTACCATTATTAAATGTTGTGTCTATTATTCGGATCATGGAACCATCTATTTCTGCTTTCAAAAGTGTCAATATTTGTTCTCTTATTGTGGTTTTCTGCTGTTTCAGTGCATATATATTTATAATCCTTATGCTTTCTTTTTGATGACCACTTCATCCATATATAATGTACTCGTTTGTCGCTTTTAACAGATTTGGACCTTAAAATTATTTTGTCTATGTAGTAAAGCTACTCTAGCTTTCATTTGGTTATTTCCATGGAATATTTTTCCACCATTTAATTTCAATCTAGTTGTATCTTATAATTTAAATTGAGTTTATTATAAAAAGCATATAATATTAACCATTGTCCATTCTCTGCATTTAGATGTAGAAATTAGTCCATTTGTATTTAAAGTAGTTACTGATAATACAGAAGATTCTTTTGCTACTTTTGGTATTTGCACATTGTTGGTTTTTTTTTTTTTTTCCTTTTATGCCCTTTAAATCTTCCAGTAATGTCTATTGTGATATCTATTCGATTTTTGTATCATAGTATTCTGAGCCCCTTCTCATTACTTTCTGTTTCTTTTTGAGAAATTTTCTTGAGGATTATCATTGGGCTTAGAGCAAAGATCTAAAATCTATTAAAATCTCATTTGATTTGTTACCAGTTTTGTTCCTACATCACACCATTCCATCAATTTTTTGTTGCACTTGTTGTGTTTTATATCTTTAAACATTAAACAGCATAAATCATAGAACTGCCATTACATTACAAGCATGTGATTTTTAGAACTTGTTCAAATAAAAGTGGAATACATACAAAAATTACAATACAATACAATATAATATGAGGATTTACAATTACCTGTATGCTACCTTTTCCAAAATTCTTTATTCCTTTATGCTGCTTTGATCTAGTTTCTAGTGTCCTTTCCTTTCCATCTGAAAAGCTCCTAGTAGCATGGCTTGTAAGACAGGTCTAGCAGTGATGAACAGCTCAGCTTTTTTAAAATCTAGGACTGTCTTAATCTCTCCTTCATTTTTAAGACTCTCTTACTGGATATAAAATTCTCTGTTGAAATTGCTTACTTTCAGCAATTAATTTTGTCATCCCACTGCCTTCATGCCTCTTATAGGTTTGGCTGATAAATCAGCCCTTAATCTTATCAAGGACTGTCTTCTATGTAACATGTTGATTTTCTCTTTCACCTTTCAGGAGATGCTCTTCTTTTCATTTCAATCTACAGTTTTACTATCCAGGTTTGTTTCTCCTCAAGTTTATTCCATTTGTTATTACTGGTCTTCTTGAATGTGTGGTTATGTCTTTAATTAAATTAGAAGAGTTTTTTGCCATTAGTTCTTTGAATATTCCTCCTAAACCTTTCTCTCTTCTTTGGAGATTTCTGATGTTTTATCTTCCTCCTTTGGATGGGCAATGATTCTTGTGTCTTTGTCTTGTAAACTTGTTATAAAGGCAAAGTATAATATTTTAATATCTTATCTATGGGGTTTAGACCCTGAGTTTTCTCTTTCTTAAGATGACACTCAGCTGTTTATATGTCAAATATATCACTGATATATTTGACATATATCAAATATAGTTCATTGCCTGGAAAGAATCATAATAATATTAAGAGAAACAAAATGATTTATGTATGTAAACTGTACCCTCAGAGAAAACATTTACAATGTAATTGAATGAAGTATGTGTAAAAATACCATCAGACAAATAAAATTTAATATTAAATAGTATATTAGCTAAAAAGAATCACAGAGAGAATTGTCAGAATTTTTACATTATATTTTAGTACTAGAAAAACCCAGTATAGCTTAAATATTAAGACATTGTACTATACCTTATAATGATAAAGAAATTCAATATAACACTTGCTCACATGTCAGGAGGCAGCCAAAAAGATTTAACATTAACCAGATTTAGCTCCACAAAAATGTGTAACTATGCATTTCCTTGCTTTTATCTTTCACTCAGTGTTTACCTGTATATTCATATCTGTTCTTATCTGAACCTTGATATCTATACCACCCTCTCATCCTTATCACCCACCCCAAGATTGCCTTACCCAGGCTACCATGTATATTTTAAGATTAACTGAAAAGGCAAAAAAAAACTAATTTTCCAGATCCATGTTAGAAATGTCATCCTGGTTATTAAATTTCTTTGTTTCAACCAATTTATAAACTGTGAGAAAAACTCTTAATAGACAGCTTGACTTGAGACTATACATCTCTAGACTCCTACCAGCAAATAAAGCCACTTTTCCTTCCTACCCACGATTGGTATCTGTCAATTCTGTCATGCAGAGTGAATGAACCAAGTCGAGTAACACCCCTGCTTCTCTTCAATATGACATGAAATGAAAATCGCACATAAATCATTATTTTAATTTTAAGTTGCATAAACACTCCAATATAAAACCCTGTAATAAATTCTATTTTTAAAAAAGACACAACTAAATGATGTCTAAAAGAAATAGATGAATAGTAAAAGGATGTAAAAATGTATACTTGTTAGTATAAGCATATAAGTACACGTGTGCAAAGTAGTACTAGTAGAAAATTAGACCTTTGTATTCTAGAACTATGAGTGACAGTATTAAATAACAATAGAGCCAAAATTCCTTAAAAGAGCTTCAAATAATATAAAAAATTGTGAGAAATAATGGCATAAATAGAATTGAAAAAATAATGACGCAATAATTGTCTGGGATAAAGTGTTAATTTTGTTGAAATTTAGATCAAATAAGTCATTCCTCCTTTCTGTTTCTTATTCCATCTTCTGCCAACAAAATATGACTATTAGAGATCATATATGGAAATCCACCAATAAAAATTCAGCAAAAAAATTAGTCAAAATAGTATTTTGCAAATTATTTTTTCTTTGACTTATATTATTTGATGGTACACTTAATGACTATAAAAATTAATTTCAATACTGGAAGAAAAACTCCACCTGTGATTTTCGGTGAGTGAGAAGACCTTACTGAGGTGGTATTGACAAAGAACATCTTAAAAGGTAAAATCACCTGTTGTGAAATAAATTAATGCTGGCTTTTTAATTTGCAAATAAACATTTCTCATTATCACTGGATTTTTGTTCAACTGAACGCTTATGCATTCAAAAATTCATTCAAATATGTTATATATTGTTTTGAAATTCCTTTGATCCATACTATCATCTTGTCTCCTAAAATTCTGCCATGTAAACAGTTTCCTTTATCAGTTGCTTCTTATTCTACATGCAAATTGATTTCATTATCATTAATTAACATAGGATTTAAAAGAATGTATTTTATCTAGTTGTATATAGAGGAAGAAAGCTTTCGGGCATTAATAAAATTATAGAAACTGCACTCATCTCAGCAACGATTTGTACTTTATTCTCTCTTATTTATTTTAATATAATAAAAGTCAGTACATTAACATAATAGTATGACTTGCATTGTTGTGATTGAATAAAGCAATCCATATGCTGTTTTGATGAATGAGTTGATACTCCCTAGCCAGACTGGAGAAAGAGGTTTTCCTTGTGATGCCTCAAAAATGCCCATTCTTCAACTGGTGCACACTCCTATAAAGAAGTTAGTTATGTTGCACCAGTCAATGCAAAATTCTTGAAATTATGGATTTTTCAACTTTGTTTTTTAACATTGGTCAAGGTACATATACTTAATCAATAATATTAAATAAAAATGACTGAAAATATAGCTGTGGTAAAATTATATAAATATATAAGCATAAATATAAAGAAGTTTTATATGCACAAAGAAAATAGTTGGAAGAAAATACATCTGAAGAATAACGTTTATGAGATTTCCATTTTTATCTTTGATTTCATTATTTAATAATTTTTGTATAATGAACAGTGTTCAATCTTTAATAGTGTCAATTTTAAGCATTAAATTATTTCATTGTGAAAAATATACTATTAAATCCCTGGTTGTTAATGATCTTGCCTTTCAACCACGGACTAATTAAGCATTTCTCTAGAAATACTTACTCTTTTACCCAGTCATAAATTAGAACATCACATAGGAGTACCAAAAATTCTGCTCAACATTTTTTATGTGGCTTCTAAGGGGAACATATATTTCTGTTACAAACCTGACACAGATGCATTAGCCCTTGAACTTTTATCCTTGACATAAAGTCAAGCAATCTTCCTTGGAAATTAGTCTCAGAGATGGCCAAATATTGCATTACCCACAATCCTCAATATAAGAGGTTCTTTGACATTTATCAGGGTGAAAGACAAAGGATACTTGCTTTGCTTGTGTTCACAGTAACTCCCTGGTATACATATGAGACATAATTGTCTTTTTATATCTATTTATCCAGAATCTGAACAAAAATTTTCTTGATTTATTTGACCTCAAAATATAAATTACACACTAAATTTAAACATAAGTTAACTCAAGTGAAACAAATACTATATCACAGAAATATCAGGCTTCATAAATGGGTTACATATTTTCATTGGGATAAAAACTAAAGGTTTACAAATTTCTGAACAGATAATGCTGGAAGAAGTTTTTCAACAAATTTAAATTATGGTAAGTATTACTCTCATAGTTAGAAAATTTTAGTTTATCAAAAAAATGTGACACTATTAGAAGATGTGCATATACATATATATAGCATGTAGACCTTACCTAGGTAATACTAGGATATTTAGAAAAAGAAATATAGAACTGATATAAGCAGAGTCATCAAGCAATGTACATATTTTGAAAATAACATCTTTGGAAGGAATTTGATTAATCTGGTAAATATATATCTGAAAATCCAAAGTAATGTGTGCTCTCTAATATTACTACTCATAAAGTTTTAATATCTGACATGTCATTTTCACTAAATTTTGTTGGATAGAAAAGAACAATAAATGATGCATTAAAATTCTCTATCATTGTTTATTAGGTACTTAGCATTTTTTTTTATTTGCTGAAATTATATATAAGTTATCAGCTTGATCTCTGGACACAACAGATCTTATTAGAATCACTGTGCCAACAATACTTAATGATTGTGATTCTAGGTAAATAACTTTATGTACCCCCTCTTTCATCTAAAATTGTGTACAATTTCTATGGTATGATGTTTTCATCTGGATAAGTGTGCTAATGAGGTGAAATACTTATAAAAATGTCATGTTCATTGTAATTATGCAATATATATGCAGATATATATATATATATATATAAATTCCTGTGTTTTATAATTTCCAAATATTGACTTTACCTGATTTATAATTGACAAACTAAGAATTTTTTCAGGCATAATTTGCAAGCAATTTTTTTTATTAAATTCTAATCTAATTGAGCTGATTTTTAGAAAATGCTAGATCATTCCTATAAAGAAACAGTTTTGAACTCAGTCACACTTAGTATCACCTTTGTTTTCTTAACAGTTTACAACAGTTAATTTTTATTATAGAAAGAAGGAATAACACAAATGTGCCTTACTTCATACTTTTTGGCTTTACAAACTCTGAAGTGATCCAACTTTTAACTTTTCCTTTTTATGCTATTTCTCCTGATATACTTGATTACTTTGCTGGGAAATGCAGGAATGATATTGATAATTCACCTGGATCTCCAGCTTCAAATGCCCATGTACTTTTTCCTCAGTCACCTGTCTTTCCTTAACCTCAGTTATACAACAGTCATCTTACCTTAAACCTTAGAGAACTTACTGGCTTCCAACAAGAATATTTCATTCATGGGCTGCTTTACACAGCTTTTTGTTTTATTTTTTACATCTTCTCTGTTACTGAATTTTTCCTTCTCTTGTCAATGGCCTATGACCGCTATTTAGCTATCTGCAACCTTCTTTACTACCTAGTTATTATGTCCAGGAGAGTCTGCCATGCCCTCATCAATGGGTCCTACATGATTAGTTTTATTGAATAATTAGTCGACCTTCTTTTCATGAACAGATTGCATTTCTGTGGCTCCAATGTAATCTATCACATTTACTGTGAGGTAACTCCAATTTTAACCCTGTCCTGCACTGACACTCATGACACTGAAATCATATAAATGATTTGTGGTAGTTTAGATGTAATGGTGACTCTTAGCACAATCTCTGTTTCCTACATACCTATTTTGTCTACTATACTGAAAATTAATTCCTCTTCAAGAAAGCACAAAGCCTTCTATACTTGTGCTTTCTACCACCTGGGAGTCACAATCTATTATGGCACTATGTGTTCTACTTATTTAAAACAAAAGAAGTTCTACTCCTTGGGAAAGGATCAAGTGGCCTCTGTGATTTATACTTTGGTGATCCCCATGCTGAATCCACTCATTTATAGTTTTAGGAACAAAGAGGTAAAAAATGCTCTCATTAAAATCATGCAGAAGAGATAGGTGTCCAAGAAATAGAAATGACAGTAATGCTGAATATATAAGTGCATCTTTTCTTTCTTTTCAATTTGGGTATTTACTTGACTTCTTTCGAAATACAATAGCATCCTTTAATTAGTTTACATTTACATTGAGCCTTCTTCTATTAGAGGATGCATTCTCTGGAACATATGCAAGAATATGTTTTCAGAAATCTACATAGTATTTAGAAGCCAAGAAATATGTGTTAATCCTGTTGTTTAAATATATGTGATTATATGGGCTACTAATGTGAAATGGAAAAAAAAATATTAATCTTCAAATTATATTATAAAAAGTCCCATGCGGGGCTTTTTCGGGACTTGGATTGTCCTGAGTGACATTGCAATGACAGAAATAGGCCTACATCATCACCTAACATGCAGAACTGTATGGGAGAGAGTGTGGTCTATAATGTGAACTATGGTCTATGCTTAATGGCAAAGCCCCAGGATGTGTTTACCAACTGCAATTAATGTGCCACACTAGTGAAGGATTTTTATGTGGGAGGTTGAGGGAGGTGTGGGGAGGGGCGGCTTATGGGAATCCCTATATTTTTTTGTGTAACATTTATGTAATCTAAGTATATTAAAATTTTTTTTTTAAATACCATGCATATTCCAAATTCAGAGAAATGTATTATGAAGGGCTCTTCCAGAACTTAATTCAATTTTTTTCTGTAGGGAAGAAATTTAACCCAGTCTTAAAGTGTAATTTTTTTTGGAGTAGAAAATCCAGGGTTCAGATCCCAGATCTCTGAGATGTTTTTCTGTATATTCCTTACTAAATCACTGAAAGTTGAAATCTAGTTTCCTCAACTAAAGCAGATAAGTAATTCTACATACATAGAGTTATTTTGAAGACAAGATCATATGATAAATGAAAACGTTACTTCTATGAAAACATCACATTTATCATTGTGCCCATCACATTCATTTGGGAGCAGCCACACTGACCTGCTCACCCTATTTTATCACCATCAGGACTATTCACATTAGTTCTGATGCTGCCTAGAATATTTCCAATTTTACTTCTTCCCAAAATTCCCCAGATAACTGACTAGGTCTTTTCTCATTTTCTTCCTTATAAGACCATCCCTTACCATCTTACTTAAAATTGCATCTGCCCCCTTGCCCCATCCCTCATCAATGCTGCATTTGTTTTCTATACCAATTATCCTCATCAATCATGCATATATTTTGATTATGCTCTTTGTTTAATCTCTGTTTTCCCATCAGTGAAACCTCAATGTGCACAAGATTTTTGTCAATTATTTATCCCCAGCACACTCAAAGAGTGACAATAAATTTATTTGAATGGTTGAATTTTACAGATGTTGAAATTGGGGCCCAGGAAGTTTTTATTGCGTGTTTATGGTCAGACAACATGTTAAAGGTCAAGCTCAAATTTGAATTCAGTCAGATTGATTTTAGAGCTCACATTCTTAATCACCAATTTATATATGACATCATCACAGTTCTTATATTATTGATGCAACCTTCCAGATTGTTTTCCTCTTCTGCCTAATCCCCTTTATATCTCAACTCAATGTAGACGGCAGTGATACAGATAAATGTCAATTTTATCCTATCACTTCTCTTCACAACCCTACAATTTAATATAATCACAACATACACCTGAAATTGTTTCTACAAAATTATACTACTCATCAGAATTGAAAACGTCTAATATATAACTTTATTTTATTAAAAAGTATTAACAAATGTAGGGATATTTGAAAGGGGTATGTTCTGGCAGATGTCATTAGAGCTGCTAATAGAAGACAGTGTAATTTTGGAGACACCTATTAAATGTTCTCAAACATACATGCAGAGACCAATTTTTGAAAGAAAACTCTGTAAAGGAAAGATATTTATCAAGTGAAGTGGTTGGACTGGGGAGATAACCTGTATTAGTCAGGTACAGGCTGTTTGGTGTAAGAAAGTATTTCAGAAACAGAGTGGTCCAACATAGGAAAAAGTATAGTCCTTGTGTGTGACCATGTAGACTTTAGCTGACTTGGCTTTCTGGATGCCTTTTTCCCTTGAGGTAATCCTGCGACACAAATTTCTCTTATGTTGTTGCTCTGCTATCTCACAAGATGGAGTCCATTTCTGCAGGATTGTACAGGTTTCACATTGCCCTCTATCCACATTCCAGTCTGAAGGAAATGTGAGATTTTTACATTTTAAAAACAATTTCAGATTTTTGGTCATTTGGATGGTTTTTAGAAAAAATTCAATTTCTTTAAGAGAAATAAGTCTGAAGATATTATCCATTTCTTCAGATGTTAAACACTTTTGGAATATACCTTTCCTCTACATTATCAAATTTAATGAAAGTTTTTATATAAAATTTTTTTCATCCTTTTAATATTTGTGGGTGACTGGTGATTTCCAAACCTTAATTTCTTATGTGTGTAATTTTTAATTTCTCTTTTTTTTTCGTGGTTGCCCTAGGGATTACTTTATGTTTATTTAATTTATCAGAATGCACCTAAAATAATATAACACATCATTTATAACATTAAAACTCTAAAGTAGTAGAGATTCTTTTCATCTTCCCTGTATTGTTATTTTTTTTTCAAAAATTTTACATTTCTGTTGGCTTTACAACCAGCCATCAATCAATCTAGTTTTATTTTAGGCAGTTGTTTTTAAAGCCATTAAATTTTAAAAATCAAATATTTGATATGTTTTCCTTCATTTGTTTCATTTTCCCTGTCAATTATATCCATGTTTAGTGTCCCCCTATTTTCAGGGTCTGGCCTGGATTATTTTTAAAATGCAATTCTGCCCACAAAAAAATTATTTCTCTGTGTTGTGTGAGTGGGTGTGTTAATATTCTGAGAAAGTCTTAATTTTGTTCTAATTTGGAAAGTAATTTTCATTGGGTATTGGATAAGTTATCTTTCATTACTTTGAATATATCTTTACATTTTCTTCTGGCTTAGAACACAACAGATGATAAATCTTTTATAAAATTATCCTTTTTCTACTTTATGAGATATGTTTTTTCCTGGGACTGCCTTATATTTGTATCCCAACAGTGAGTCTCATGGATCTAGATGTGTTTTATGGTTGATTGAGCTGTTTTTTCAGTTTGACTATTGCCTATTAACTTATTTTCATGGTTACTCATTCTTTCCTGATATGTACTGACTCTACTGCTGAACCTGTTACATTGTTTCTGATATTGTATTTATTTGCTTTTAAAATGGTTATTTCCAGCATTTCATTGGACCCTAACTAATGGTGTCCTTTCTCTGATGAAATTTTGCATGTATCTTTGCATGCTATTTATTCCCTCCACTGGATCTTTTAAGCAATTGATTGTCTATGATCTTCAGCCAAAACCACCAGGAACATATGTGGGTCAAAAGTTGGCTTCAATTTTCAATGCAATGATGATGAACACATGTGATGGGAGAATTTACTTCAATAAGTCTACAATCAACAATACTTTAAAGGTAATACTTTGAATGAAAATTCATTTTTTTAATCTTCAGAATACTCTTTTCCATTATCTTTAAGAGATTTTTGAAGGAATAAAAAGACATATGGATTGTCAAGAATTTAGATTTTCAAAAGCAATGAAATGAACAATTATTTAGCTATTAAAGGACAATATAATGCTAAGTGTTTAAGAAAGAAATTTGCAAGAAATATAACTATCATACAAACTTTCAATTCAAGCATCTTTTACCTTCCCAGTAAATATCATGATGAGTTTTTTTCAACAAAACTCTAGAAAGTCTAATGGAACTGTTAAATTTTAGTGGTAAGCTCCTGAGACATTACAAAACAAATGGGAAACCTACTTAACTCTACAGGTGAAGACATAATAACACTGTTGCATGATAAGAAATTGAAAAATGAAATAGATTTTATAAAGCCCAAGAAAAAAATACATGCATTTTTCAGAACACATTATATTTGGCAAAAAGCACATGTCTGTAGAGAGAAAAAAAAAGAGCATTCAACATACAGTGCAAGGTGAGGTATATATTCTAGATAGTTAATTGTAATTGAGGAAAATAAAATGTACAAAAATGTTAACTGCATTGTTGTTTTCATTAAGAGAAGAATAAAAACGAACAAAAAGTGCGTTTAGTTTAAATATATTAACTCAATCCATAGTAATCAAGAGAATTACATCTCGGTCACGAGTTCTCATTGGGCAGGCTTCCGATAGAGTAGACGGTGCCCTGGTGCTGCAGGATGGCTCTGGGAGGGCCAGAAAGATGACCTCCCACCTTATCCTGCCCAGACACAGACTGGCATTTCACCAACTCAGTCTACATCAAGAGCTACACCCTTGAGATGCAGATGTAACTCAGAGGTTGGGCACTAGCTTCCCCCATACCTGGCCTCAGTTTCAATCTGTCGTCCCTCCTTAAAAAAAAAAGAAAGAAAAAAGCTATACCCTTCATACAATAATGCACCTCACCTCCAGCT
>JAQZBX010029758.1:0-27125 GCA_029593785.1 Cabassous unicinctus
TGCAGACCACAGTTCCGCTCTGCCTTTGTCATTGTGGCTGGAACCTGATTTGGCAAAGAGAAGCTACCTGGCAAGATAAATGTCACGGGCAGCCTCCTGCCTGTTGCCAGGGGCCCACATGTTTGCCTGTTCTGGGAATGGGCGGGTCAAGCGACGCCTGGGAATTTTCTGGCTTGGCTTGAACATTGTGAATGCAAAAACTTCCTCTTCCTCTCCCTTCCCCTCCTTCCCCTCCTCCCCTCTCCATCCCCCTCTCCCCCTTCTTCCCTGCCCCCTCCTCCCTGCTGCTGTCATGCCAGCTTTTCAACCTCACAACACTCCATTATCCCCATTTTACAGATGAGGCATCTGAGGCTCAAAGAAGGAAACTTAACTTGCCCAAAGTCTCACAGCTAATAACACAAAGCAACAATGGCTCGTCTGCAGTGGGCACGTGCTCCTGACTGCTTTGCGTGGGTGGCTCATCCCTCACAGTACCCCAGGGGCCAGCAGCTTCTGTGATGGAGCTCACATTAAAGAGGAGGAAATCGAGGTACAGACAAGTCAGATCATTTGGCCAGGGTCACATAGCTACTAAGTGGGAGAGCTGTTACGTGAATTCAGGGAGTTGAGTCAGACGGCTGGAGAATTAGGATAAAACCTGCATGAGCCAGAAGGTTGGAGAATTAGGATAAAACCTGAATGAGCTAGAAGGTTGGAGAATTAGGTTAAAACCTGAATGCGCCTGAGGCTAGAGCACACACTTTCACCATTGCAGCTCACTGCACCCAGGGGCACTTGTGGGCAGAGGCACCCATGCCGGCCAATGGCCAGAGGACGTGTTTCTTCAAGGCCATTTCAAGGGGACACAACAAAATTATTAGGAACCACATTAGTCTTCTGGACATTGGCTAAATCCAATCTTAGGAAGAATCATGGGGAGTTCATGTGTATGAAAGTGTGTGTGCTCATATGCGTGCATGTGTGACCATGGGTATGAATGTATGTGAGTGTGTGAGAGTACGTGCATGAGTGTATGAGCATGTGCATGAGTGTGTGTGCATGAGTGTGTGAGCATTGCATGAGTGTGTGCATGACTGTGTATGTGCATGAGTGCATGTGCATGTGTGTGAGAACATGTGCACGAGTGTGTGTGCATGAGTGCACGTGCATGAGTGTGTGACTATGTGCCTGAGTGTGTGACTATGTGCATGCTGTGTGTGCATGAGTGCACATGCATGAGTGTGTGAGTATGTGCATGAGCGTGTGCACATGTGCATGAGCGTGTGCATGAGTGCACGTGCATGAGTGTGGGCACATGTGCACGGTGTGTAAGCATGTGCGTGTGTGTGAGTACATGCACGAGTGTTTTGTGAGTATGTGTTTGAGTGTGTGCACACGTGCATGAATGTGAGCATGTGCATGAGTGTGTGTGCATGTGTGTGAGCATGTGCATGTGTATGCGGGGGTATGCATGAGTGTAAGCATGTGTTTGTGAGAGTACGTGCGTGTGTGAGTATATGCATATATATGTGTGCAAACTCATGCACATGTGTGCCTCTTCACCTGCGGAGCTCCAGCTGGGCAGGAGCTCATGCTCCAGCTCTTTCTCTCTGCATTCACTTACTTATCCTTGGCTGGATACTCTTTGAGAAAGTACTTTATGCTACAGCTTTAACACATCATGATGGGTTTGATTTCCAGAACGGCACACTTACATTTTTTACCAGAACGGCACACTTACATTTTTAAAGTGCAGTTGTTTTCAGTGCTTGAACCAAAATAAGTGACTAAACGTAGAATTCCAGGCCCCTTGACAGGGAGCTGGAGGAGATAATTTTAGGTGTGTGTGTGTGTGTGTGTGTGTATACACTGGAAGTGCAGAGTGGCCCAGAAAGGATTTTCTGGGGAAGAAGGAGAGACTTTGTCTCTGCATAAAGTCTAGCAGACCCCTGCTGCTTATTCCACAGGCATGCGGCTCCCGAGGCCCAATCCCTCCTCCCTGCTGGCGAACAGGATGCTTACGCGAGGGGCAGGGCTCTGGGGCCATGCAGTCCTAGGAAAGTGGGTCAGTAGGCTGCGAGACAGGGGACAAATGTCTATTCCGTTTCCTCCAGTGTGCCCTTGGCAGGAGTTGCCTACAGACAGCGCCTGTGTGTTCCAATTTTGCAAAATTACCTTCCCTGGTTAGTACCCAATCCCCAACTTGCCATATGCAGAAATCTTTCCTGAGCAATACCCTGCCCCTCCCCTCTCTGCAAAACTCCATCGTGATTTGCAGGCATCTGAGCACCAAGCTATTTCCCTACCAGGTTTTTTCTTCGCCTAACAGCATGTGCATATCTCACCACCCTTTTAAGCTGCCTCCAAGAAGGGAAAGGCTCAGGAGTGCCAAGCATCCTCTGCAAGGGGTTCTGCAGTGCCCTGCTACCCGCCTGCCCTCCAGCCGGGCGGGGACCTGTGCGCAATTAGCCCGGGGCAGGGCACAGGGGGGAGAGGGGCCCCGAGGCTGGCGGCCTCGCCCCGCGCCACGGGCGGTGCCTCCTCTGGGCGGCTGGCAGGATGCTCCACCAGGATGCTCCACTGGGATGCTGGCGCCTGAGGCCGTGAAGGCCTGCCGCTGCCGCGCTGGGGAGGAATTCACCAGCTGCAGCTCCAGGGCCACATAGAGAACACAGAAAACTGGGACAGCGGGTGAGTAGGGGGCGGCAGCGCGGCGTCCTCTGTGGAGCAGCTCACCTGGGACGAGGGCACCGCCCTCCCCGCAGCCAGGACCGGCCAAGGCGCTCTACCTGGGCTGCACTCCGAGTCGACCAGGCACAGGGGAGAGAGGAATTCCAGCCACCTTCTCCTTTCTCATGACCCTGGTGTCTGAGGGTCATTGAGCTAGAAACCTTTTGTAAAATCTCATTTCTCTTTTCCTCCCCACACTTCCTTTTCTCTGCTTCTCACTAACCCAGGGACAGATTTGACAAATTCTCCTTTGAAACTGTACAGGGAGGCACTGACGCCACTCTTGTTTTGCCAGCTTTGGTTTCCCGCCCATCAGAAAGTTCTGTAGCTGAGAAAGTTCTGTAGCTGCCCCAGCAAATTTCTAGTTGAAAAAAATTTGCCACTTACCTTTGCAGCAAGCATTCCTTCTCTTCCCCCTCTTTAAAGAAAGTATTTGACAGTGACTAACATCCTACAGTAACAGATCAATAGTTGCTACACTTCCTACCATAAAAGGTTTCCCCCTGTCCCAGCAAGCGTTTCCCCACCTCGAATCTTTTCATTGACTCTTCAAGTGGAACTCTGCTCCTCTGGGTAGGAGTGGGTTTCGTTTGGTTCTTTAAGGAGATTCTAAGAATTGCGTTTGTTGGTTTGGTTTCAGATAACAGCATGAAACTTCACTGACTTGGTGAGCATTGTGGGTTGGAATTTGGAGCTGGAGCTGCAGAACCTCCCAAACCAGAGCTCTTAACAGAAACCACCAGCTTTAGTTTGCTTATTGGCTCGGCCACAAAGTTGGAGCTCCTTTCTGTTTCAGTGGCTGCAGTGCCCTAAGAATAAGAGTACTTTCTGACATTTAACCCAAAGGTCTCTTGCTGTTTCCAGAATCTGCTACTCAGCTGACTGAGTCACCTGTGCTCTCGTTTGGACAGGATTACTTCAGGTACTTAACGAGTGTCTGTGCCCCCAGACTAAATAAACCTGGAGTCACCCTCTATTAAGTTTTAGAAATACATTCCTTTGCTGCCTGAAATCCACAAAGAAATACAAAAAGCGTAGGCTTTCCTTTTGTTTTTCACTCTCCCCTTCCAAACCTTGCAAAGGTGACTTTACACATATTTCTTTATTCAACCAGTGAGGTTATATTTTTTATTAACAATGACCTTGGCTGGCATCCTAAACTTGAATTTGCCATTGGCTGTGGGTTTGACTGTCCTGCTCATGGCCAGACCAAAGGAAGCCATTAGACTATTCATCACTTCTCCTCCCTCGTAAACCTGCTAGCAGAGAAGGGAAAGCATTCTCTTTAACTGCAAATGGTGGAAAACATGGCTCTTGCACTTGCTTTAAATGATAAAAGAGAATGAAGTCAGTTGGCTCCAGGTACATGTTTGGCCCCGAGGGGAGGCTCCAGTTTGTGCAGGCGTGTACCCGTGTGTGCAGGGCAAGCTAAAAGGTCAGCCTCTACCACCCCCAAGCCCATTCATTCCAGCAGTCAGAGTATTTGGCAAACGTTTGAGCCACTCCCCAGGGTTCTGCAGATGGCATCTACCCTGCAGAAACCCTGCTCTTAGTCACACAGTAAAGAAACAAAAAAAGGAAAGTATGCCAGATTGAGTTACATATCGTGGGAAAAACATGTACTTAATCCTAACCCACATTCTTGTGGGTGTGAGCCCGTTGTAAATAGGGCCTTTTGAAGATGATATTGTTAGTTAAGGTGTAGCCAACTGAATCACGGTGGGCCTTAGTCCTAGAATTGGAGGTTTACAGGAAGGAGCCAGAAGCTGGGAGTCGACAGAACCCGGTAGAGAAAGGAGAGGATGTCGCCATGTGGCGGGAAAGCCAAGGAACCCAAGGACTGATGGCCACTCAGAACACTACCGACCACGGGAGGAAGCCGGCCTTCCAGCCTCTGAAACGCGCGCCAGTATGTTCCTGCTGATTAAGCCACGTCAGTGTGTGGTCTTTGTCAGAGCTGCCAGGAAACTGAGGCAGAAAGGAGAAGGAAAGGAGGGACGATGGAGCAGGTGCGTTGATCGCTGCAGAGGGTGAGCTGGAGAGCTGGCTGAGACACGTTTTGTGGAAGAAGGGACTTTTCCTCCATGGCTGACGAGGTGGTGATGCACCAAAAAGGAGCTGGACTGTCTGCATTTTTAAAATAAGCATTTTGTGCCAGCAGTGTTACTTGCAGAAGAGGTAGCTCAAGGCCCCTTTAGAAATTTACATGTAGCGTGAGAGCCTTATTTTAATCACTTACGGAGAAAAAAAATGTCTTCAACTGCAAGTTCGAATATATGTAAACAGATCAGACATCCCACAAGCTTTTGATCTTGAACGAGTGCTGTAATTGAGTATCCTGCACGGAATGTTAAGGCAATGGGTCATTCTTATTGAAATATGTTCTAAAATCTCTGATGCAGAAGCCGTGAACCACTTGTTATTAAAGATGTTAGTCTTGAAGAAAATTCTTATCTTTGAGACTTTGATAGCTGTTACAAATCTTGCAAGCACTGTTTTTTAAATGCTATTTTCTTTCTTTTTTTTAAATCGAATCAGTTTTCCTTAGGAGTATTAATTTTCCACCGAGGTCTTTGGATATCTTAGAGTACCTTCAATTCTTTCATTCAGTACTGAAAATTTCTTAGGTTTCAAAACCTCTCACAGATCTTTCAAATGCAACACTTTAAAAATAAACACATTGTCCTGGCATCAAAACTTTTGATGACTTCACCACTGGAAGGGAAAGGAATGACAGAAACCAACCCTTCTGCTAGAGATGGAAATCATCTCCCCGACAATCTTCTTCTGTTCTATGCTTATCACTTCCAGCAACAGGGAATCATAAAGTAATTGGTCTCTACGTTGGACAGTTCTAGTATGAACATGTGTTTGTATTGAGGTGAAATCCAATCCCCTGAAGCTTGTACAGTTGGACCCAAGTTTGACCACTGGAGTAATATCAAACAAAACATTGGCTTTCTTTTGGGTATGGTAGCTCTTTAAAGATTTGAAGACATTCCTCTTCTTCTTCATCAATGGAGGCCCAGAACCCTTCACTGTTTCCTTGTGGCATGGTGTCACGCCTCAAATTGTCATTGTTCCTATCAAAGTATGAGGTCAGGCCAAACCCAGGCCTTTGTCATCTGGGCTTTCAAGAGCCCTACTGTGCCAGCTGCTCTACCATAACTGCCCACGTTTGTTCCCACAGTTTTGCAACACAAATCCCTCGTCATTACTCTATAAATACAGCATGATGAGTCTTCTCTCTTTGGCCATTCTGAAAGATACAGGAGATATCTAAGTTATGACCATATCTTATGAATCTACTGTCTGCATGGTGTTTGATGCTGGGTAAAGATTGCCGAAGGAATCATAATCTTGGAGCATTCAGTAACCATCTTGGATGATAAAAAAAGTAAACAAAGAACTAATTTTAGTAAGTGCCACGAGGCGAGGGTCCACAGGGTTCTGTGGCAGAGAATTATGGATGTGTGCAGGCTGGTGTGCAGGAAACCTGATGTAAGTAGGATTGCCAGGGAGATGATATAGAAGTGACATCTGAGGATGATCAGAAGCCAGCCCTGTGGAGAGCAGAGGACCAGGAGAGGGCAACACGTGCAAGGAGCCCAAAGGAGATCCAACAGGCTGGAGTGCGGAGACGGTGTAAAAGGGAGAGGTGACGGCTGGAAGGGCTTGCAAGCCATTTAAAGATTTGAGCATTTTCCTAAAAGCAAAGAGAAGTTCCATTCCTGAAGGCATTTAAGGAGAATTGTGTGTGTGTGTATGCACATGTGTAAGAGTGCATGGGTAGGAGTGTGTGAGACTATGTGTGCATGTGTGTGTGTGAATGACAGTGTGAGAGTGTGTGCATGTGCACTTGAGTGTGTGCATGTGTAAGAGTGCATGGGTGGGAGTGTGTGAGACTATGTGTGCATGTGTGTGTGTGAATGACAGTGTGAGAGTGTGCATGTGCACTTGAGTGTGCACATGTGTAAGAGTGCATGGGTGGGAGTGTGAGATTATGTGAGTATGTGTGTGTGAGTGAATGACTGTGTGTGAGTGAGTGCCTGAGTGTGTGCATGTATAAGAGTGCCCCGGTGGGAGTGTGTGAGACTATGTGAGTATGTGGGTGTGTATGAGTGTGAAAGACAGTGTGTGTGAGTGTGTGCCTGAGTGTGTGCATGTGTAAGAGTGTATGGGGGAGTGTGAGACTATGTGAGTATGTGTGTGTGAGTGAATGTGAGTGTGTGTGTGCACTTGAGTGTGCACATGTGTAAGAGTGCATGGGTGGGAGTGTGAGATTATGTGTGTGTGAGTGAATGACAGTGTGAGTGTGTGCATGTGCACTTGAGTGTGTGCATGTGTAAGAGTGCATGGGTGGGAGTGTGTGAGACTATGTATGTGTGTGTGAGTGTGAACAACAGTGTGAGAGTGTGTGTGTGCACCCAGATATGCACATGTGTAAGAGTGCATGGGTGGGAGTGTGTGAGACTATGTATGTGTGTGTGAGTGTGAATGACAGTGTGAATGTGTGTGTGCGTGCACTTGAGTGTGTGCATGTGTAAGAGTGCATGGGTGGGAGTGTGAGATTATGTGAGTGTGTGTGAGTGAATGACGGTGTGTGAGTGTGTGCCTGAGTGTGTGCATGTGTAAGAGTGCACGGGTGGGAGTGTGTGAGACTATGTATGTGTGTGTGAGTGTGAATGACAGTGTGTGAGTGTGTGCGTGTGCACTTGAGTGTGTGCATGTGTAAGAGTGCACGGGTGGGAGTGTGTGAGACTATGTGAGTATGTGGGTGTGAGTGAATAACAGTGTGTGAGAGTGTGTGTATGAGAGAGAGGAAGAGAGACAGAGAGAGGGAAAGAGAGAGAGAGACAGAGACAGAGGCAGAGCCGGGAAGCGGGCACCTGGCAGCAGGTGACGATGGTTTTGCCCGTTGCTATGATGGACATGGCCGGGGTGTGGACAGGAGGCGGCGCTGCTGCTGGTGAGTGTGTCTGTCTGGCCAGAGCTTGTTCTTTGCTCCTCTGAGGGGATTTGGGGGTGAAACAAAAGCACCGTGGCAGAGCGCACGCGTGCCCACGGTTCAGGTGGGGCTTGTTGGAAGCTCAGGCGTTGGGAGAACGTCGGCTCTTCACATCCCCGGCTGTTGGTCAGTTCCTCCCAGTTCCTTGCTCTCCCCTCTGGGACGTGGGAAGTCACTATTTTAGTCAGCCAAAGGGCTGCCAATGCAAAGTACCAGAAATCTGTTGACTTTTATAAGGGGTATTTATTTGGGGGTAAAAGCTTACAGTTTCAAGGCCGTGAAATGTCCAAACCGAGGCACCAGCACAGATGCTTTCTCTCCAAAGTCAGCTACAGGTGACCCCGGCGTGTTGCCATGTGGTGAAGCACGACGGCCGCCGAGCTCTGCCAGGTCTCTGGCCCTCCCCACCCCAACTCCCTGTCTCCTCTTGAGCTGCTCTGTGGGCCCAGCCTCCTGGGGCTTCCTGCTTAGGGCTACTGTCCTTGCAGCACAGCTGTGGGCAGATCTGGAGTCTTTTCTCTCACATGGCAGAATCAAACATGAGAGTTCCCCTTTTTCTTGTGTCTGTCCCTGTGAGTCCGTTTATATCAGACCCAGCAAGGGGGTGGAGACTCAACCTGAGTAGTCCAATAAAAAGCCCTACAGCAATCTTGTCAAGCAATCTAATCAAAGGCCCCTCTGCTGAATTTACTGCAATCAAAGGGTATGACACCCAGAGGAATAGATTCGTTTACAAAAGAAATCTTTCTCTTTTTGGGATTCATAAAATAATCTCACCTACACTAGGAGCTAAGTGACTCCAGGGTTGTGGGAGGAAAGCAACTCTCTTTGGAGGAGGAACTCCAAAAGATGACCTGAGTCTTCGAGAGTTATTGGGAGAGATATCAGATGAATGAAGAGGGAATTAGTTTCAGTTCCTACCTACAACCTCCCCTCTCTTCAATCTGGCTCACTGAGTTCCTTAAAATTGAGGTGAGGACTGAGGGGTTAGGTGGAGAGAGGGAGGGTCTGTTCCCCACCCTGGCCTCTCCAGAGGGGTCTACCCTCTCCAGGCCCCCTCCCCTGTTGTTTTCTCCTTGTTCTCAATCTCCTCTGATCCGTCCCTTATTTTACCCAAAATGCAGTCTAGGCTCCAACCCATTGAAACGAAGGACGCAGCCCTAAACCTTCATCTAGCCTTTGACCTCTACAGGTAGGGCCTCGTCCCAGAAGCAGACTTTACAGGAGAGAAGACACCTGTGTTTTCACGGACGTGGCTTCTGCAGTGGAGAGTGCCAGCCTGCCCCAGGTAATTGTGGATGGAGACTGGGGGAGGGGTGTCATCAGGGGTGGGAAAGGGAGAGCATTCTGGTGCAGAACAGAGCAACCCGCTGGGAAATTGTAACCATTTCTGCCCTGTGGATTCTATATGAAACTGTCTCCCTATTCCTTCCAAGGATTCATCTGTAAAATATGAATTTCTCACTGACACATAGAATTGGATTTTTTTCCCTTGACATTAATTGAAGTGCCATCTACTTGCTGGGGAGAGCATGTGTGGCCCTGGCCTTGTGTTCTCACCAGGTCACGGGCATCCTACACAGTCAAGTCACGAAAATGTGTGCCTATATTGTTTTGTTTCATTTCTCTAGTTGCTTACAGTTTTTGGTTGCTTGGGAGACCTGTGAGCATCAAAATTCTAGAAGATCATTGTCAATTCATGAAAGCAAAGAATCTGGACCCTGGCACACTGTTCTGTAATTACATTATATTTCATAATTGTTTGGAGCTGGATTATTTGTCCAATTCCATCACACACAATTATTTCCTTCTCTTGCCTTATAAATTGGATAAAGCTCTTATCAGTAGTCACTCAGCCTCAGGGAATGGCCGCGGGTTTCCAAGCCATCACGCTGTGCTTAAAGAGAATTTTAACGTATCTAAAAATACCTGGCTTGGCGCTATTTGTTCAACACCATTATGGCCGAGCCCTCTTTTTGACAAAATTGGCCCCAGCTGCAGAAAGCTAAGGTTGCAATGAATGAAAATACACCAGACATGAGCATGCTTAACTGGCAGATATTAGATTCGAGGAAACCTCGGTTCACACCACCTGGGGGTCGGCACACAGGATCTCCGGCCTAAGAAGGCAGCTCAAGGCTCCTCCAGGCGGGCAGCTGGGAAACCAGTCCTCCTTGGAGTTCCAGGTGGTGAGCCTGCAGGGTCTGGAGTGTGAAGCCTGCGGGGCCTGGGGTGGGAAGCATGTGGGATCTGGAGTGGGAAGCATGTGGGATCTGGAGTGGGAAGCCTGCAGCTGGGCTGCAGGGTGGGAGGGCAGCAGTGCCCAGTGAACGGCACCTGCCTCCGTCTGTCCACCCACCAGCTGTGCTTGCAGGCACTGTTGGGTGTAAAGAGCTTTCACTTAGGACGTGTGCTTTCTGCAGAGCCTCCTCAAGGAGCTGGTATCACTCCTGTTTTAGGGTGGAGGAGATCACGGCCCAGAGAGCTCCCAAATCACAAATGTGAGTCAGAGACTTGACAGTGATTTGGACCTTTGCCTTCTGACGGCCCCTCTGCTACTCTTTCCACAGCTGTGCTGGGGCCGCTGCTCTGTTACTGTGAAATCAAAGCCTTGGGTCCGTGAGAGGCTGCAGTGTTTGGGTTTAGATTTCCCTGGGTGTCAGTAGAGAGTTCGGAAGACCAGGAGGTGGGCTTTCACTCTGCCCAAGCTATTTTGTGGAATTTGTGTAGTCCAGGAGACAGGCGACGATGCACGGAACTGCATTGAGTGCTTAGCGCAGTCCCTGGCCCACAGTCAGGGTCCAGTAAATGTTATCTAAAGAGCCGGGAAGAAATGCCCTGCAGGGAGACCACCTCTGGGCTCGAGGCTGCACCCTTTGGGTCTCACTCCGTTGGACTAAAGCATCCCTGCTGCAGCAGCCCCTGGGGGCTATGAGGTAACTAGGATTAAAACTACCCCTAAATTGTGTGTGATAATGACCAAGGGCAGCGCATTCGTTTAAACACAAAAGCCACTAGCAGTTTCTGTGTTGGAGGAATTGGATATAATTTTAAAGAAAACACTCATTTTAATTTTTGCTTTTAGAGGTAGTATGCTTTACAATCATAAATGGTTTTATAGAGTTCAATAGTCTCATTAAAAAGAAGAATGTCAAAATAAAATCAAAAAAGCTAAAAATGGTTCCAGGGTAAGATTTATTTAAAATCTACTTATGTATTAATATATACAAATAATAAATATAAACAATGTCAACAAGCAAGAAACACAATCAAGGATTTAAAATTCTCCCGATTATTATTCAGCTAAGAAAAAGCTGTTCTAGTTTTCTTTTTAAAGAAACGCTTTCCTAAGTGAGCAGTCACTAAAATTACTGGTAATATAGCATAATATATTTCACAATTTCACAAGCTCATCTTAATTTTCCTTGCGTTTCTTCCTGCTTTCCTTTTTTGCATCCCGTTTCATTGTGGAAGTTTTCTGCTCTTTCCCCAATTGCGTCCTCTTTCTGTATCTTTGGGCCCCCGTCCACCCTGACCCATGTCCTTCAATTGCAAGGTCTTGCGGTTTGCCCGTGATGCCTCACCCCCCCACGTCAGTAGCAGTGTCTGGCGCAGTCGACCAGACAGAGCGACCTGCGTCCCTTCTCTCGCCTCCACTGTAACCAAAAAGGGAAATGTTCCAGTGCCCGCAATCCCTTGTGATAGGAGGCGGCACTGAAAACAAAAGCTCCCATGTCATTATAGTTCATCCTTCCTTCTAGTTTATTCTATCAAGGAGGACCCAGGAAGGACCAGCCCATCTCAGGCAAAAAACAGCTCTTAGGAGGTGTGATCCTTGCTTGGCAAGAAGGTTCGCTTCAAAACCGTTTTCAGTGCCTCTGGGTATGAACGCTAGCACGACTGGCGCTTAGCGAGTCTCTCGGGGACGTTGGCGCTGTCCCCAGCACCGGTTCTCGAGGGGCACTCGGTTCGCCCGCGGCAGCCCACTGGCCACTGACCAGCCGTGAGTTCTGATTTCCCTATTTGGGGAGGCGGGGGGGGAGGATGCTCAGCTCTTCTGAGCAGTGGGATTGATGGAGCCAGCATCTCCTTCACACTCTACAGCGTTCATTTGTTTAGGGTAGAAAGGACGACGACAGGAAATGCAGACCCCTTTTGACGTGCTGGTGGAGAGGGGTGCAGGTGCTCCCTAACCACTGACCTGGAGAGTTTTCACTGGCGATGGGACCAACGACGCTGGTTGCCTTTAGGACGCTGAGCCTTGAAGGTTTAGAGAGGCCGTTGTCTCTGCACTCGGGGTGGACGTCGGCATCGCGCGGAGAGGTGTCCACGGGGCCCTCGTCCTTGGTACCAGGGGTCACCCCTGGGAAGAGCTGTTGACTTAGACACAACTATCCAGGGCCGTTCAGGGCCACCTATCTGGTAACTGGCCTGCGGCGCCAGCTCCTGCAGGCCTTCCACCTCGTCTCTCAGCGCTGTGTGCTGTCTTGCAGGGCACCAAGGTGCCACTCAGAAGGCACGAAGCAGTGGGGTAATGAGCTAAGGAGTGTCTGCCGTGCCGGCGAGCATGGCGGCGGGTGCCTCGCGCTGGCGACATGAAAGCAGACTCTAGTCCTGCCTCCCCCTAAGAGCCTCCGTCTGCTTGCTTGATTTCTTCAGGCTTCTGTCTTCTTGCTGGTAAGAGGATTAGCCTGGACCATGTGTACAGTCCTCTGATGTTCTAGCTACTTAGGGTTCAAGTTAGCCAACTTAAGTGACCTGTTTTCACTGTAGAAAACCATGAAACTCGGAAAGAAAAGAAAAACCCCACCAACCTGAGACAGCCTCTGGATATAAAGTCTAGTCCTTGTCCAAAGAGAAACACACAGATCTGCCTGTGTGTGCATAAACCAGAAAATACCTGTACATAGACACGATGTGCATTTTTATAAAATTGTAGACAATGTCTTGCCATCATCTGTCTTTTCAGTTAATATGTCCTGAACATCTTTCCATGCCACTAAGTATAGGTCCAATGCTCTTTTAACGTGGGGCCAATAGCCTGGTGAGTCAAAGACTGGGTTTTGGAGACTCTTATGGTTCTACCACCTACTAGCTGTGTAGTCTCGAGCAAATTGCTTAGCCTCTCTGAATCTCAATTTCCTCCTGCAGAAAAAGGCCATCGTAACCTGTTCTGATGATTGAGTCAAATGATGAGTGTTAAGTACTTACCGTAGTTACTGGCCCAGAGTCAGGGTTCAGTAAATGTTAACTGAAAATGCTGCATGTCATTTCATTTTACTAATGTGCCATCATTTAGCCAATCCTCTATGACTGGTTATTTAGACTTTTTCTTTGCTGTTATACACAATGCTGCACTGATCATTTTATATATAAATATTTGCCTAAGTTTGTAACAGCGGACTTGCTGAGCTAAAGGGCATGCACATTGTTCTTTTCCCCTCATTGTTTGTGCTCACTGTCTGCTCTCTGTGTCCATTTGTGTGTGCTGTCTGTGTCTGCTCGTCTTCTTTTTAGGAGGCACTGGGAACTGAATCTGGGACCTCCCATGTGGGAGAGAGGTGCTCTATCGCTTGAGCCACCTCAGCTCCCTGGTTTTTTGTGGCTCTCATTGTCTTTCCTCTTTGTGTCTCTTTGTTGCATCACCTTGTTGTGTCAGCTAGTCGCACCTGCCCATCGCACTAGCTCGCTGTCTTGCTTGTCTTCTCCAGAAGGCACTGGGACCCGAACCCGGGACCTCCCATGTGGCAGGTGGGAGCCCAATCGCTTGAGCCACATCTGCTTCCCAGCATCACATTTTGAAGATGTCAGTCCACAGAACCACGGAGAACGGCTGCAGCAGTCTATGGCCGTGTCTAAGGCTACCCTTTGGGTAGTTTTCCTTTTCTTTTTTTTTCCAATTAAAGGGAAGGGGGAAAATAGGAAAAATAGTATCACTGTTTCCGTTTGCATTTGTTTTTACAGCTATATTCACTTTGTCTCCTCTTTCTATTGGAGTTTTGATTTCTTTATTGGTGATTTGGGAGCCTGCTCCGACATTTTCTGCAACAGCCCTGTGCTTCCACGTGTTAATTCATGAGAGCCAGCTTCCCAGCCGGGCCCCCACGAGTCCTGGTGGAGACGTGCAGCCCTTGCCCTCATGGCCTTAGGGTCCAGGGAGGGAAACAGGTGTGAGGTCGTAATGAAAACCTGGGCTAAAGGAGGATTGCGGGCCTACGCTGCTCGTGGGACGGTCCACCCCGGAGCTGCCCTGGGGCAGTGCTGTCTAGCTGAAGGGAGGGGAGAGGAGGGGGCGTTGGCCAGGGGCAGGTGGACAGGGTTCCAGGATTTGGGAAATACTTTTTCCTATGAGTTCTTTGCTTCTTATTCTTTTTATTTTTAATTTTGCTCATGGTCTATGTAGACATTGCGAGGTTTTTTAAAGAAGTAAAAGATACCAATATTTCCTTGATATTTTCTGCCTTTGGTGTTTTATTTACACCCCTGTCATGTTTGTATCTTTAGTTTTCGATACTACCGGAACCCTTCACTCGAGGTAAGACGGACGTGCATTCAGAATAAACTTCTGAGGCTCTGTGCTTCTGTGAGCGCACACGGGCGGCAGGACTGACTTTTATGGAGAGCCTTCGGGTCCTGTGGCCGTGTGAGAGAACCCAGAGAGGAAGAAAATGCCTTGATTCACAGGAGAATTTTCAAGAGGAAAAGCTATTTGACTTGTGGCACCTCGTGCACTTAGCACGTCTATGTGCCCCGGGTTGCTCGGTTGGAATAAGAAACCACCAAACAAATTCATGCTAAGATGTGAACGACTGAATAAGCTATATGCCCCTGTCTGTTGGACGGATTTTCAGACATCCAAGTCTGAATGAGTGTGGGAGGGAGATTTTGGTTAAATGACTCCCTACCTGCATTCCCAGGCCTCTTCAAAAGGCAGGAGTTCCAGGCAGATGCCGAGGTTGGAGAGGTGCTGGAGTGAACTGGTTCCGAGAGGGCTTGAAGCGCCTAGCTGTGTGACCGCGGGCAAGTTCATTAACCTCTCTGTGCTGCAGCTGCCTCATCTGTAAAATAATGAAGACATAGTGCCCACCTCATACTGGTGGTGAGAGGATTAGATGATTTATTGATATAGAGTACCCGGAGCACTGCCTGGCACATAGCAAGTGGCTAGTAGATGCTGACATTGATTATTATGGCCACGGACCTTTCCTTGAGAGATAAATTGAAAGCTGGACCCCCCTGTTCACCCCACACTCTGGCAGTTTTCCTCCTTGGGGGATTTATTCTCTTGGGCTTCCTCTTACCTCCCTAACGCTCGCTCTACTTTTTTCCCTTGGACTCTTCTACTCCTCAGATTTTCCTTATATTTGATTAACACGATTCCATCCTTAAGTTGTGTTTTTTCCTCTCACTCCTCTCTCCCTTGATCCTGCTTGCTTCTCTGGCTTCTTTGATTGCTCCTTTGAGCTGCTCTCCCAGATTTATATCATCAACTCCAGGCTTTTTCCAGTTAATATTTGTATACGTGTTCATGTAAGTGTGTGTGTTTGCTGCTATGACATAAAAATCAGCTTAAACTGGCCTTAACAATAACGGAGTTCTTTCATGGAAAAATCCAGAATTGATGGCTTCAGGTACGGTTTGACCCAGGGGCTCCCATGATATCACCAAGGTCCTGGGTCTCCTCTGCTTGCTCTGCCTTCTTTGGGATTGGGCTCATCCTCCAGTGGCTTGGTGAGAATCTATGACATCCACACACTTCTGCCATGCCGCGCTGAGGGGAGAGAGCCTCTTCTCATAATTCAGAGGGGAATCAGCTCACCCACACCCAGTGCCTAAAAACCTGGGCTCTGTTTTATGAAAGGAAAGTGAATGGAAGCTGATGGGCTGAAACAGCAGCTATTCAGTGCAACTGCATGGCTTTTCCTAAAATTCATCAAACCACAGCCAAAGCAGGGCCTGATTCTTCTGACTTCACTCATTGTGTTGGCCCAGTTCTCCCATTTCCTGGGTTCAAAAGCTCAGCCTCCACTTTTGCTTCTCCCTGCCCTATAGCCCACAGTCATTCCAGTTAGTGAGTCCTAGAACCCCCTCCGTCTCTGAGCCCTGTGTGTGCTTCCGCCTGCTCTGGGAGCTTTCTGTGGATAGTGGGGTCCCCCTGAGTTCACCTGCCAACTTCCTATAACAGGTGTGGTCACGGCACTCATTGATCTGTCACTTCCTCTGTTTTTTTCAGGAGGTACCGGGGATTGAATCAGAACCTCGTACATGGGAAGCAGGCGCGCAGCCGCTTGAGCTCCATGTGCCCCCACTAGGTTCTATTTTCCGTTGTTTCCTCTGCTCTGCTTCCACGCTCACTTTAACGCCCCACTTAGATTTGCTGCAGAAGCTTGTCTGATAGTTCCTTGGGTCTCCCCACAAGCTTTCTGATTGTGGGACTAAATCAAAGCTGTTCTTGATGGAGCTTGCCCCAGGCTCCTTGGAAGAAACGGATATTTCTAGAAAAGTTAACAGCTCAGGCCAGCACAGCCAAGCCCAGGGCAGTCTCAGGTCCTGGCAGAACTGCATAAGACCTTGCCCTGCGAGCTGAAGGTACCCAGGACGTTAACAGAGGTGATGGAGAGAAAAGTTCTGGGTCAGAGGAGTTGAGGCAATGCCACATCCAGCAGGCTAACATTTTTTTTTTTGCCATGTGAATTTTCAGACCTTGGTATGGTAGCATCTGCACAAGGGGACTATAGCTGGAGGTGTTTTCCAAATGACTTTGACCACATAGTCGTCTAGTATAAACAGAATTTCCCAGGACGCGCGTCTCTTGTCATCCCTTGGGCCATGCCGGCTTCGGCAGCACGCAGCCAAGCTGAGGCCCCTGGAAGTAACTCTCCAGAGAGAGGCCGCCTTGGGCTCTGTGCTCTCCAGCCCTCGAGGCTCGTCCACACACCTGGGAACTCTTCTCTGCTATCCCAGAGCCATGCTGACAATATGACAGGGTTCTAGCTTGAGCCTCACGTGGCATGTGGAAGGCTCTGAGGTTCTAGAACAAATCCTAGCATGGGAGTTTCCGGAAGTCAGAGATGGTGTTGAATTTGTAGGATAAAATAAAGTACTTTTTCACTTAATAATTTGTCCACTGGCTGAAATTAGGAGTAAGATGTAAATATACGCACGCATTCTATTTCTCTCTCAACAAAGATCTGGTTTAAACCTTCACTTTAAGCAGAAGTTTCAAGCTTTTTTTTTTTTTTTTTTTTTTTTTTTTTTTTTAATAGGAGGCACCGGGGATTGAACCCGGGACCTCGTACATGGGAAGCAGGCGCTCACCTGAGCTACATCTGCTACCCCGGAAGTCTCAAGCTTTTCATGGAAGCATGACTGCCCTTCTGAAGGATACTAGATTGAATTGCATGACTTCTGTTATGAGGTATGATGTAAAGTCTGAGTAATAGCGGGTGCTAAGCACATTTGCTTTTCACAAAAGTTTCTCCCTTTTTTTTTTTTTCTGCCATAGATCTTACTATTGGGTAACAATAGCTATAGATTGTCAGATGGCCAATAAAAAAGAGAAAAGAGAAGGTGCTATTCATTAGATCGTTCAAGTTGCTATTCGAGAGCAGTGTTATGGCCAAGTACGCATGGTGAGTAATTTTGTAAGCCTTTCCGCGGGAGAATGGAGAGCCTCTTTTAAAAATGAAATTTAATTATTTCATTTTAAACAATTGAATATTATTCAGCAATGGATAGTTGAAATGGCAAGAAGAGGCTTTTCTCCAGGTTTTCTCTAGAAAAAGCAACACTCATTCAAAGAGTCAAACTACCATCTCTGGAAAAGTCAGCACACGTTCATCCTGAGAAAGGCATCAGCTCAGCTTTATCATTATTTTTTGTAAGTATAATTGTGGATGAATTTAATCTAAAATAGCGTCTCAAATAAGGGTGGTTGTGGCAGAGAGGGGCAACTCAGACTAAATTAGCACTTGTCTCTTAAACCAAATCCGGGGCTCAACAGGCAGTCACCACGACTGATCAAACATACAACCCAAAAGGAGAGGCCATGGGGATAGGAAACGAAGGTCTGGTTGCATCTCTCACTCTTTGGAGATTCAAAGTCTAGTGTGTGCCCAGATTACCTTTGGGTGCCCCTAAGATTCTGATTCAGTAGCTCTCGAGTCGGGACCTGGAATCTGCATTGCTAGCAAGTGCTCAGGAGATTCCCATGTGGTTTGTCCTCAGTGTCGGTGTGAGAAAGGCTGGCCAAGATGGTCCCAGTTCTGGGTAGTGGGCGGGCCATGCTGTTGCCTTTCCCGATTCAGCCTGACTGTGAGCCCTGAAGCCTGGCCGTTGTCCACAGACTCCTGCAAGTCGAATCCAGGTGAATCAAATGTACACTTACTAAGTCTGAATGTTTCCATAAGGAGCTTTTCCTTTCCAAAAATTAGTGTACAATAGATTTTGGAGGGAGTCTTTGGGTTCACTTGGCGGAAACAATAACGAATGTAGATTTGGGGACATTGCTGCCCAAGAACAATTCTGTAAGGAGAATCACCGTTGTGTGAATGTCGGTCGATGATCAGATGACTCATTACACTGGGATATTCTACAAGGGTCCTGCTGTGTTTTATGTATTTCTGACCTCTTCTCATCTGGGGATTCAATAAACCATCTGCCTGGTAAAAGCCCTTCATTCAGAAAAACAAACGAATCAATACAAAGCCTTCCCTTCACCTGCTGCTGAAAAGCGTGCCAGGAGGCTCTTTCTTTCCATCTCACGATGTCTAGCGGCTCTCCTGAGTAAGGCCCCGAATCTTTGCTAAGTTGACTCTCCAGTGTTATTCCACAGGATACACTCAACAAGGGGATCACAATTGCTCACAAATGAGTGAGTCAGCACTCCACCGGGCATTTATGTAATTTGTAGCCTTACGCTTAACCTCATCTAGAGTGGTTTAGATTTTATGCAGAGCTAGTTTAGTAGAGATCACTGCGGCACTATGCTTCAGGCCACTGAGAAAATGATATAAGAGGAGCATAAAACTTTTCTTAAGGTTTATTGCTGTTTCATTGGTCTTTAATATATAGATAGGATTTTTTTTTAATGGGCTGATATTTAAAATCTCATTCTTTATCCCAGGCTATTAGTGTTTCTCAAAGCCAACTCACAGTATTATTGTCAAAATCTAAGTGGGAAAGAAATATCTTTTGAGAGATCAAATTCCAATTCTAATTGGTGTAAAACAATGTTCTATCAAATACATATTTAAGTAACGATGCAGTAATTTGAAAATGTGCATGCTTCTCTGTCTTTTGTGAGCACTAGAAAGATACACATCCACTTCTCTGCTGTGTTGATGACATCATCTTCACATCAGCTATTGGGATGGCCATAAAACACCCAGGAGCCTGGTGCCTGGTTATAATTAGAAACATCAGGAGCAACTATATGAAAACTAGAATTTTTGTGGTTAGGCACGATTTCTCAGAGATGAGTTAGACTTTGTCCTAACTAGATGGGTCTAAATGGACAAATAAAATAACGAATGGGAAAGTTCTGGGTAAGATATGAACCTCTAGTCATGTTGAAGACTATTTTTGTGGTTGGCTGTTCTTGATGGCTACCTATGACAGCTAATTTCCTGATGGGTTCATCAGAATTCAGAGCTACTGAAAATCAGAAGTTCTCCTGGGGCCATGTTAGGATTTAAAAATTATTGAGGTTGCCAACTAGTAAGACTTAACCTTAACAATTTTCAGATCAAAATTATGCCTCTCCTTTGGCCCAGAAATCTGGCGGCTGGGACCCAATGTCTGTCTGAGCCTTTGGGAAGATTTAATGTCTGATTTCTAGGAAAAGCTTTGATCCTAACACTAAGCCAGTGGTTCTCAACTTGGGAGCATTCTCCCCTGCTCCCTGCCCTTTGCCCCCAGGGAATATTTGGTGTATTTTGGTGGTCACAACTGGGTGATGGTGCCACTGGCTCCTAGTGGGCTTCTAATAGGATGCTAAACATTCTACAGTGCACAGGACAGCCCCACGACAAAGAATTATCCAGCCCCAAATGTCCATACAGCCAAGGAGAGAATCCCTGCTCTGGGCCATCTTGAGACCTCACTCGGTGTGTTTTTGGGCTGGCATCCCAGAAAGGTGAGAGTCATAAAGGTGTTTTCTCTTTATGTATATCTGGCATAGAAGGCGCAGAGATTCCTCTTTAATGGACTCTATCACTTGTCAGGGGAGTCAACTATAAAAACAGCCAATCCAGAATTTGCCAAAAGTTCAACTGAGTTTTGATTTGAGGGAGACAGTCCAAGGGAAATTTTGCCCAGGCATTCTTCTAGATTCTCTAAAATCTTTCCCTGCATTGAGTAGCTCTTGAGAAAAAAAAATCCAACATATATGCCTCTTATTATCTTAGTTTTCCAAGGATTTCCAAATTGAAATGATGAGATGATAACCTCCTGGGCTTGATTGAATTAATGAAAGAAAACTGTGAAGTGCCATGTAAGGTAGTGATAATGATAATTGAAGGTTTTCCTTATAGCTTTTTTTTTGTGTGGTGTTATTTAGGAAACACTCCTATTAAGAATATTTCTGTGACTTTAGCAAAACTGTACACATCTGTAACAGAGTATTGACAACACAAGGAATAGACCAAGTCTGCCTCCAAGGTGGCTCCCTTCTCTTATTGAAACTGTCTAACCTGGAAACCTCAGGTGTCTTTCTAACCTAGGCCAGAGCCAGCATGAAACTTCCCCTCTTCACTCATCTGCTCTCTGCCTCCCTCCCCCACTGGTCTTGCCCTGGTCCTCCCAGCAATCCAGACCCAAAGGGGAAGGCACCCCAAGCCCTAAGCTCCACCTTCTGGAAAGGTCGCCCAGGAAGGTGGAGGTTTCTTCTACCTGTGAACGCCTTTCACTGGTGGCTCTGTAGAACGGGACAGGCGAACGCTCAAGCCACCATAACCCTTTCTGACCGCAGGTCAGAGTTTGGTCTGAAAGGGAGAGGACAGGCATGGGGTGGGATCAGCGTTGTCATTGGAGACTTCCCTTTTCTACTGCTTTTTATAGAAACATGCAGGCAGGAGACTCTTCTTAGAATACAGTGCCTGGAAGGTTCATGTCTTTCCCATGAGCTTGGGTACTTCCTTCTACTGGGAAGCCCATGAGTTTCCTTAGCTGCTTCAGCTGAGAGAAAGCCTGCTGGAGTGCTCAGCTGCCATGGCTAATCAAACCCAGATGCCTACCTTGTAATTTGTCTTTTACATCAAAATTTTCTATATGATTTAATAATGTAAGACGACTCACCTCTATGAGGATGTGAGTAGGGCAGAAATGATAAAAGAAAATAACAGATTTAAAAAAAAGAGGTAGCTTTAAAGTTAACGGTGTTTTAATACTATGATACTAACACAGAACCTTTGCTTTTTGTGGTATGAGCAAGTAAATAACGGAATCATTTGGATTCCTTGTTTAGCCCAGTGGTAGTGCTCATAGATCTGGAGGGTTTCCCCAGCATACTTTATTTCTTGTTGGCTCTACTTGTCAGTCATGAAATTCACATGCTCCATCCTACCTTCTTTCTCCAATTCTTTTACTCATGCCTAAAGGCTTGATAACTTTAAAAAAAAATCCCTAAGATAGGTTCATTCCTTTGCAAAGAAGTCTGCCTATGGGGCGTCCCTCTGCTGGTAAAATCTAGAGCAGACATCGCGGGAGGGAAGAAACCTTGTGCCTCCAGCTACATAACTTCTGAGGGATTGGTTTTAAAGGCCCCAGTGTGCCTGGGTTCTCCCTTCATGTCCTCAGCATCTCCTGCTCTGGCTCTTCTCTTTCCTTTAGTTCTGGTTGCACCTACTACGAGGAACTTCAGGGATTATCCCTCCCTACTCCAGTGGAAAAAGAAACAATGCCTGCCAAGCCTGAGCAAGTTCTCCTTAGTCCAGTGCTTCTACTCCCACATCCCACGGTCCTATTCTCAAGGCCACTGGTAGCTGAGCTGTAGGCTTTGTTACTTAACTGTGAAAGTCATACGAATTTAGATGTCCTAGAGTTAGAATTTGTGAACGGTCACCTTAAATTAACTGAAGTGTAATCTTGTGCCCTCTACACACAGTGGATTTTCTAGGTCAATGTTTCTTAAAGTGTGCTCTTCCAAACACTAGTGCTACTAGACACTAGAAAAGCAGGTTCCGTGGTCAAAACACAATGTTTGGAAAACACTGCATATCGTATCTCACTGTTAGAGATTCAGAAAGGACAAGACTAGCACACAGTGGTCTTGGAGAATTCTTGCAAAGCTCAGATTCATTTGTCTATTTTTAATTCACTGTTGTGTGCAACCATAGCTTTCCCTTATTCTTCACTTATCCACCTCCCACACATGTATCAACAAATGACATCTCAGCGAACTTATGGTTCCCTGGAACACACTTTGGGAAACGTGTCCTAAGCAAAGATGTGCAAAGGTTCTCAGTTTTTGAGATTTATCAGAGCCCTGACATTATGAGGTTGCCTAGGAAACCATATTTTTGCCATAATACAAAAATGTTCACTAAAAACGGACAACTTCTAATGTCACCCTATTTAAACATCTGTCCCCACCCATCTCATCAATGTGCTTCAAGGGCTTACATCTTTCTGGCCCATAATCTTCCTGGTTGTCACCACGTTGTAAACATCGGACGGCACAATGCCATTTCAACTACAAAGTGAAATGGGAATTCTTCAAAAGAGGCAGAGTTTCACGAAGTGAGTGAAAGTGACGTCGGAGGACAGATCAAACAGTAAAAAAAAAAAAAAAAGAAGCCATTTTTCAAAAGAGATTCTGGGAGGGTTGAAGACTAGGTAGATTCTCCTGATGAGAAATTTCTGACTTTCTAAATTCCAAAGAAAAAGTGATGCTGTTGGGACGATAGCGATGATTTCTTTAAAGGATTCCCCCCTGCAATGATCTACTTCATAAGTATGTGATAAAAATTAAACCTGAAACAAAGGGTCTCAGATAATTTTATCTGATATTTAGCATAATGAGACTGCTTGCCAAACTTGGTTCCTTATTTTGTTCATCCTAAAAACTAATGACTTAATTCTAAGTTTTCCCCTAAAATGAAATCTTAGAAGCCACCCCCCTCCCCTATTATTTCTTACTAATTTTGGTCTTTGTATTCTCTTTAAGTGGCCTTTTTCTGGTGCCACTTATCCTTGGGCTAGGTGAAGCTTCTGTCCGGTAAAGAGGATTATAGTGGACTTCAAACATTTTTTTATTTCAGAGAGCAAGCGGTTATCAAGTGCTTTAATACAATCTTCACGTTATTCATGGGTGTTGCTAATTAAAGATACATACTTACTGAATGCAAAGCAATGCCACTGGGTGGCATCGCATGGTGAGCCTGGTGAGCCAGGGTTCAAAGCCCAATTTCATTACCTGCTACTTCTGTGACCTTGGACAAGGTCCTTAGCTTCTCAGAGCCTCAGCTTCTGTCTGAAGTAGATAGAATAATAAAATCACTCACCTTCTAGAAATATTGTGAGATGTCATGTTATGGCCCATGGTTAGCACTCAATGCATTTTAGTTATTAGGCTAATTGGTATGAAATTGCCAAGATAGGACTGTTTTTACCTACAAAAATGAGACTTTAATATGATTTATCGTATTTTTTCTTTGCTTCTTTCAAATGTCCTGATGCAGCTTGTCATTCTCTGGGCTGCCTGCAGGAGGCAGTGTGGTGAGGGCCTCAGGCTGTCCACTCTGTCGAGTCCGTCTGCAGCATTTATCTGTCTCTGCTCCGGGATTTCTTCTTTAGTCTTCACCTCTTGAATGAGATAGATTCACCACAAAACTACTGAAACTTCACTCTCCAGTCCCTCACCCAAGACCCTGGGATAGGTCCTGGAAATGGGTTCACAGAGGTACATATTTTGGTAAAATTGCCCAAATCAGATATTTTAGCCTCAGTCAATCAAGTGCACCATCCCTGCGCTCCAACTTCTCTGTCGCACTTCCCCTCCTCATGGGTAGCCTGGAAGCAGCCATGGACAATTTTGAGAGAGCTCCCAGGCAGGTACGATGAGGGTGGTCTTACTTTGGATTTGGTGGAATGCATTCCTGAGATTCTCCACTATTCCCTGTATAGTCAGGCATTGCTGGCTCTCTGGTGCAGGAACATCCACTTCCCACCTACGGAGCAGCCCCCAGACAATGAGACACAAAAGTCCTGGGCCAGGCGCCGTGTTGTATCATGAGCATGTTCTCTCTCACCTGCCCCTGAGGGTGGTAGAGAAACCAAGTCTGAAATGTAAGTTGCCAGAAGTCAGTTTGTGAAAATTTCATCAGAAGCCTAACATTGTAAGGAGAAGATTGGGTTCTTATCCACACCTAGTCAAAATGGGAGTTATCTCATATAGGAACATATCCACTTATGCAGCAGCTTTCTGTCTACCGTGCTATAGGAAAGATGGAATTATCTTTCTATTCTCTGTATAGAATAGACGACAACCTTTTTGTCTTAGGAAGAGGTGATAAAAAAAAGTAGCCAGCCAAAAGATGAAGTGAAAGAGGATTATAGGGGTATGTTAGTTATTTAGTCAATAACAATATTATGGTTTTATTGGATTTTTGAAGCTCTTGGTGGTATTTGTCAGCATAAATTGTGCAATTTGTTGAGATTTCTTTTCTCAATTTTATATAATATATACTTCCAGAATAAGACTCTATTTATAATTCTGTTTTCTTTTTCTTAAAGAAGGACCCTGAGATTGTAAAATCTTCAGGGCCCCCTAAGCCTGAAAACTTCCAGGCTCCCTGGCTTATATGTCTAAAGATATGTCTGTTCTTTGTGGCATCCAACCAAACCTTTTTCCAATTTTAATATCCAACAATAAAGTGAATGTTATTTTAATAGGCCTTTCACTCATAGGAAAAATAATGTTGGCAGTGCCTAAAGGGAGGAGAACTGCCCAGCGGATCTGCAGCAGTGATACCTTCTTCCTTGTATGTGCCAAATATCTTAGTTGGAATGGAGGGACTGGTACACTTGGTTTCTAGAAATAATTTTTCATTGCATAATTGTAATAATATTGCTATTAGATTCACGGAACAATTTAAGCAATTTTGTTCTGCAAACCCCCTATGTTTTGTTAATGTCAGGATAAATGATTGAACATTTATTATAACATAAGTGAATTCTAGTCCTAACATAACTAGGGGGCATTTGACTATTGCTAACTATATTTTTATTTATTTAACAGAAATTTTCTATACCTGTTTTTTTAAACTTCTTCATAGAATATCGGAAAAGGTCATAAATAATGAAATTACTTGTCTGTGGAAAATGCTGTTAGTCCTGGACCTATTTCCTAGTTGGTAGGGAATTTCTAAGCAGCTCTATTACCCACACTTCACTTTTGTTATTACCGTTTTTATGCTATTTGAGGTTAAATTGGGTTATTTTACTTGTACTTAACACATTTCAACCTCATTTTTTGTGTGTAGGAGGTCTTAGCTTCAGAATGATGAGAATTTATGTGTTTAGGTTCTAAAAAGAGTCATAATAAAAATTTTTAGATTTTAATTGGCTAGTTTAAACAGGGTACGGCTAAGAAAGGCTGGGGTACCTAGGAATCCTGTGAGTTTTCTGAGTATTGCTGAAGGTTGGAGCGTCCAGCCCCGGTTGACATCAATAAAGAAAACCTCGACTTTGCTGTCATGTGACTGAGTAGTTAGACATTTGCTGCTTTTCCTCTTCCCAGGGTCGTCCGTTTGTGGTGTACTTGTTCTACCTCATGTCATTTCCGCAAGACACATCAAAATAACATAGAGCTGGTGAGTACTGCAAATCATAAGACTCTTGAAATATATTTTCTGGCATTGCCTTCAATTGTGCAAATATTACAGAGTTGTCCTTAAATTATGCAAATTTTGTTATAAAAAGGAAACAACGTAACAAGAACTATGTCAGTGTCACATCAAAACGACTGTAAGAATATATAAAAAGAAAAATAACTTTTAAGTTTGATTTAATTCATTCATTATTGACAACGTGGTTTTAGATACAGGAGCCTTTTCTAGTCGTACAGGCCTGATTTGAGTTCTAAAACATAAGGCTCAGTATATCCCAAGCCTCCCCTGAGGGACTGAAATCAGATCACTCATGTTTTCAATCCTCAAAACTTCACTGAGTAGCTGCTGTGTAGGTGTATTTTTAAGCACTATGGATATGGTGGTGAGCATGGCACTGAGCGCCTGGCCCTTAGAAAACTTCTCTTTTCCGTGAACAAATACACATGCATGTAAGTGCTTTGCAGAAGAATAAAGGGGGTGGTGGGGCGGAGACTAACGGAGAGGGTGGTCTAGAGGGAGTTATCAGAGAAGACTTCTCTGGGGTGGTGACCTGTGGGTAGGGTCCTAGGTCAATGAGGGAGGGAGACCCATGGAGTCCTAAGGAGAGAGCTCTCCAGGTGGAGGGAGAATCAAGTGCAGATGTGTTGAGGTGGGAGCAAATATGGTTTATTTGAGGAGTAGCAAAAAAGGCCAGTGTGGCTGGACTTGAGAGAATGAAGGCATAAGTGGGGGCAGGTGAAATAGGGGCCCATCATGTAGGATGAGTCATTGGGGGACGTGAGCTGCTCTGATTTCAGGAGAAGATACTACAGGTGGGCAAGAGTGGAAGTAGTCTTTATCCCTTAGCAAATGTGCAGAGAGACCACTCCCCAGATTTAGTGGCTTAGACCAATGGCCGTTTATCCAGGTCACAAGCCTGTGGGTCAACAATTTGGGCTGGATTCAGCAAGGAGTCTTAACTATGCTTAAATATTTAAGTTCAGAGGAGCAAGATATTAATGCAGTTTTGAGTAGTTAGTGGAGGCTTCATGGAATAGCTAAGACTTGAGCTGTCTTGGAAAGATGTGATGTGTTTGGACACATTGGTGAGGACATTCTGGAGAGGGGAAAATATAAATGAAGGAGCTGAGGTGTGAACTCACTTAGTGTGTTGGAAAAAGGGTTTGAAGGCCAATCTTTCCAGAGTTATGATGACTCTGGGGAAGTGTAGCAAATATGATAGGATGTGGCTGGGATTTGGAGAGACTGGATCACAAGAGGATTTTGGCTCTGAGATGGTAGGAAATAGCAATGGAAGACTTTTGAGCCTATAAACAGTGTGTGAGATTTGGGAGAAGCACTGCTGTTGAGAAGAATGGGGCTGGATGTGCTGGTCATTGTAGAAAGTGTGCTGGTTGTGGTGCCGGACGTGCTGGTCCTTGTGGTGAATGTGCTAGTCATTGTGGTGAATGTGCTGGTCCTTGTGGTGAATGTGCTGGTCACTGTGGTAAATGTGCTGGTCACTGTGGTAAATGAGCTGGTCCTTGTGGTGAATGTGCTGGTCCTTGTGGTGAATGTGCTGGTCACTGTGGTAA